>WEDG01005064.1:0-98252 GCA_017591395.1 Schistocephalus solidus
AGCAGTTCTACGAAGAATATGCTGATAATTTGAATACGTGACGGCAGGGCACGGTGAAGAACTATTACGTGACTTTGGTGAGTCACCGTTTAATTAACGCGACTGTTTGCGTAGGCACCATTGATACAATTTGCGAGAGACACAATTTCTCAACAAGTACAAAAGATTAAAAACGGGTTATACCAACTATGGTTGAAGTGTGGGGCTTCGTCTGTTACAGCCTTTTCGCCTTTTAGTCATTCCAACCAGCTCCTGCAAAACGTCTTTTCGCAGAAGTCTCCAAGCGCTGAGGCAACTCTCGCTCCTACGATGTTTCCAATTCTGTTGATCCCGATGCCCTCCTTTATGTCTACGTTATTCCATCCCACCTAATTTACCTCTTCAGTTGCACCATCACGGTCAGTCAACCCGTTCTAATAGCAGCACCGGCAGCAGAAATCATCAACCGCGGGTACAGAGAACGAGGTGAGATAATTTCCAGTACCAGCGCCATTCCAGACACAAGTAGCATCAGAAGCATGTAGCAGCAATGACACGATCACCTCAGCACCGCGGACGCTGCGAACGATGACTACGAGGAAAAGTAGACGGAGGGGCTCAGTCAGCACGTACCGTTTCCGATTTCTATCTGACCTGCCTTGAGCCTCCAAGCCCACGGTGGGATCCGCCTAGCTGAGTGCTAGAAATGACTATCAATAATGTCGCATAAGCTGATATAGTCACTGCAGCAGCATTATGTGACAGAACGTGCACCTCTACTTCCCAAGATATCGCCTCCTCAATTTATGACTGGAAGGACCACCCAGACCCAAAAACAGAAGCTAATGTCCGGGCCACGGCACCTCTATAGGATTCATCTTGCCCCAACGAGTTGTTCCTGTGTCAACTAATTGACGCCGTACCAGGACTTTGCGGGATAGCATCATCCCGGTCAATGGCGAATGGATATAGGCATTCGAGGATTTTTGAACAGGGGTCTCACCTCCATCATCACAAGGCTTTTTCAGGATGAAAGGCAATGATGACCGTAAGGAATACCTCAGTGAAAGATGCGATTCAGAAACCCGCGGTATTTGAAGATGTGTTATGAGGACATGAATATAATATGACTACCACTTAATAGCGAATAAATAATCGATGCGCCCCTTGGTAAAATGGCTTTTCAAAAATGATTATTCGACCCTTATATGTACATAGCGTCGGCTGTGCAGAATCCCTGACTGAAAAATCATAGGAATGACAGGAAATATGACAACGAAACCTTCTCATATATCTGCCCCTACAACAGAGAACAAACAACGACAAAGGAGAGGAGACTGAAGCGCTTGGGACAGGAAAACAAACAAAGCAGGATTAATTGAAAAGTGAATTCAGCAAAACATATGTTTTTCGGTAATTCGTCATAATCATTAAACCATTGCAATAGGTGCAGTTGATACTCCTGGGGGTTCCACTGAAGCAGCAGAAGAAGCGATATAGGGCCTGAATCACCCCTCTGCCGTCAACTACGTCCCGGCTAAAAAGGCGAAAAGCAATATGTTGGCCGAACAGGCCTAAGTGACTGGTAAACTATAAACTAGCCTTCGCATTTGTGACCTCGGGCTTGTCCAATTCTCTTCTGTCTCCTTATGTTCTTCTAACTCTGGAGGCATACAGGAGCATTCGACAAAGTAAAATTTAATCAATAAGGAAATAGGTTAATAAAGGAATACAAAAAGCCTTCGACGGGATCTTACCTCCTCCCCGAGGGCTGCTGGCACCACATTTAAAACTTCAGTTTGCGAGTCATAACTTTCCCTAAGTTATGTATAACAATCGCCAGAGTTGTCACAATCAGAGGTGATCACTTGCGGTTACCTTAACGGCGACTTCCCTTACGGGTCTTGGTGGCCATGGCCAGTCATAGTTCGAGGAGCTGACGTCCTTGGAGGTATTATCCGCTTGCTTCGTGGGTTCGTGCCCCCAACGAAACAGCATCAGAAACCCCAATGGACGCAAGGGGAGATGGCGATGCAGCGAGTGCGCCTGCGGTGGAATGGTTGAGAGTGCTGCGGTTGCTACTACCAAGTCCGTTAATACTGCTGATGCTAATGCCGCTTGTGTCGTTAAGTACGCTGGTGGTTGCACTGCTGTCGTCCCGGCTGCTCTTTTCGTGCTTGCTGCCGCGGATGTCAGTGGTAGGGGGTGACGGTGGTGATGGCGCCGCTGAGGGTGCAATTCGGTGCTGGGGTGTAACAACTCGGCATGGAGGGGATATCGAGATCGGACGAGATGGAAACATTGCAAGTGCAAGAGCTATCTTCTGCACTTTGAATCTTGTGGGATAGGGGTTGGATCAGATCGGTGAAAGATGTATCTAAAAAGTTAGGTGCTTCAAAATATGGAGAAAAATTAGCGCTTCCCGTAGTCGAAACAAGTATTCAGACGGGTACAGGTGTCAATCATCGGGAGATGCAAATTCGTTGGGCTGATTCGACGGCAGATATCTGATCACTGAGATGGACCTTGGTCGAAGTTGTCTTTAAGAAGTTATCATTCCTCTTTCCCTGCACTCATAGTATACATGGAGCAGGTTTTGTAGTATTATTAAGTCTTGTGATATTAAATGGTCTTAAACTGTATAAACTCGGTAATATCCAGTCTCAAAAATTGACTTTCTAATATATTTTTGCCTCTAAGTGCACAATTCTGTTAATGATAGAACTATCCATCCAACTGCCTATGATGAGATAATGAGAATTTAATTGGGAAAGTCTTCTCTGGGGACCTTCAAAGTCGTGAGCAAGGCGGTAAAACGGTTATAAAATATGCCACCTGCATACTCAAGTCCAAAAAATCTATGAAACCCCAATAGTAAGGAATTGGGGTGAATAAATGCACCACTTGCCTATACTGTGTTATGTGAATGAGCCCTCCTCGTCTGCATCTCAAAAATGTGAGCATTCCATGTAATCAGCCTAAAGGTGGCAGATAAGGCGAATTCTCTCTTGTCTCCGGAGGTTCTTCTAAAAAATGGATGAGGATAGGAGCATTCGAAAAAGAAGACAGTTACCAATACGGAGACAAACAGATGGCCCACAGCATTTGTCCCTTCATTGGGATCCTAACTTCATATCGAAGGGATATTGCTGTCACCAGTTGTTGCCCCTTTTTTTCCATTTTTCGCCTTTTGAGATTCTGTAGTACTCGCCACAGGCATCGTCGTCAAGCGAGGATAGTAACGCTGGAGGAATCCGCAATGAAAACGAATCAGCAATTCATTGTTTCCATTCACTACTGCAACATCCTCTATTTCCTCCTTCCCTTGGTCTGCTCGAGTCGCCAACCTACTGAACTGTGGCAATTGACCTAAATACTACCCCTCCCTCTAAATTTTTACATTTTGTAAAAACTGGAGGAACCTTACTAATTTTCCTATCCCATCCATCTCTCTGACCCTCTTTATATCCCATATATAAGTATATTAGCTCTGTAAGAACTGTTAGACTGTGTGCGCGTGTTTTCTCAATACTAACTGCGTGACAGTGCATATTTGCTTTAAGACAAACAAAACTGAAAAAACCAAACGCCCGAGGCGACTACTATACGGACGCGAACACAACAACTGTATGGCAACAAATAGCATAGAACCAGGATCAACTACGAGATAAGCTTGGATTGGGTTATGAAAAGATAAGGGTGTAATGCCTGCATGAGTCACTAGGTCTGGTGCGGTTAACTGATTTACGAAATAACTGCGCACGTGTACATGATGTATTCTCCCATGACATGTGGCGTCCTCTTTATCTTAGTTTGCATCTGTTAAAAGATAGTGTACTCAAACATTTTAAGTAGGCCTTTTATTTTAACATAAATACAACATTTATTTAATTAGAACGAAAAATACTTCTTTCTGTACGAGGGGTACTCAAAAACGTGAAGTATTTGCAACATGTATGTGTGTTGACAGTGCTGCTCGCTTGCGAGGTACGTGAAGTTGGTGAAGTATCGTTCATGAGAAACCATCGCATCGCCATGGAATCGAGTAGAGTGATTCCAATGTACCATCGCAATTAGGAAATTTTTATTGGTTATGCTGATCCTGTATGTAGTGGTGGTGGAAAAGGACGTACATTGGTTTTATTCCACGACGTTGCTGGTGATGGTAACAATCGCTGTCGGGGTGACTCTTTTTGATGGCTTACCAGTATGGTGTATTCAAAGACGGCCGCCGAGTTTGATGAGCATCCTGAAGGTGAATTAGAAATGTGGCTCTCTTGTTTAATGTTGCGTGTTTGTAGCGTCCATCCATGCTGGTTCAGAATTCCATGCTTTTATATTTTATTGAGTCTCTTTTATGGGAAGGGTTTCATAGACGATTGAATTAAACCCTAAGACAGTGCACTATGGCCCGTCTTTTCCGTGTCAAATGCTTCAAGGTATCATGATTAAATTTGTAATTGTTGAGGGGAGCCTTTACTGTATCCTTGTAACAACGGTTTTGTCCGTCTTGTCTGAGAGCATATGTGGCGACGTCACTGGGAGTCTGTCGGTTGGGCAGGTGTTAGTCATGCATCCACATGAAGTGGCAAATCCGTTGCAATTGTATAGGTTCTGGTATGGAGTGATAACTGAAGACTCCAGTTGGGTATTGCAGGCTGATGACGGTTAAAAGGCCAGAAATAGCCATCCCATTCTCCGTTTATTTGTCGGCAATGTTACTCTTTCCCAAATTGCAGTGTCTGGCATCCTTTCATGCCACTTCCTCGTCAGTAATCTTCAGAAGCAGTTGAGGTGCAAAATGTTGAGTCCTACTGTTGACTTTCTTAAGTGGTCCGCGTCTTAACCGCCTATAAAAGCATTGACACAACAACAACCCTACAACTTTTTAGCTTTTAGGTAGGAGGATATCGTTGTGGTTTCAGATTATGCTCTGCAGCTGACCGAAAGGAGTTCGTCATCGATCGTGATGTTAGATGAAATTATGCAGCTAGGAAAAAGAATTTTTCTGCTGCTGTAAAGGCGAGTTCAGTCCCATTGATTAGACGGCACTAGCGGATACATAATCGACAATTACTCACTTGTACTTGTTACGGCTGTGATAATGCCTGATCTCACCAGCCTCGATGGCACGGATTGTGCCTATCAACGCTTGAAGATCCGCGGCAGCAGACCTGGACGGCTGAATCCATTCTCTTCGCCAACAACGGACACCGAATACCGAAGGTCCAAGAACAACTTCCATGTCTTGACGAACTGTCGAGCCAGGTTTTGAGATGACCCCTTCTTCGACGCTTCCAACTGGGTAGTGAGGCCGGATCAAGTGCATTAATACTGAGCCTATGAAGTGGGCGACGAATAACGTCGTCCAAACCACCTCAGTCGTCGTTCTTGGACGGCTTAGGGATATCCTTGCGATGTTTTCGCAGCGATTGCGGACCGTCTCATTTGAGACGAAGTCAGTAAACATCACTCGGAGGATGGTCCGCAAGCAGTGGTGGTCAAATGACTCTAGTTTTCGCTCATCTTCCACACGTGCAGCCCAGCATTCACAGTCAGTGAGAAGGACAGACCGGACAGATGCACGGTATACGCGAATCTTTGTGGTGATAGAAATGTCGCGTCGGGTACACAGACACTTTCTAAGGCTTGGGAAAACCCACCCTGAGGTATTTTGAAACTGTCTACACTCTTCAAATTGACAGCCATCAACCTCGAGTGGTGCCTTTCTCCTGGACAGGAATTCAGCTTGAAAAACACTTTGGTCTTCCATGCGTTTTGGACAAGCGGATCGATCAAGCGACCTCATTCACCCGCAAAACCATGGACTGCAGATCACCAGAACTTTGAAGCTAGTAAGGCATAGTCAAGATGAGTCGGTCGGCGTCCGGGTGCAAGCTCAAACACCGTCCCTCGTCATACAGGGCTTCCCAAGAAATCCAGTCGGTAGCGTAGTTGAAACAGAGTAGGCGACAGAAATACAACCTTGTCGAAAGCCAGATCGAATACTGGAGGATTGTGAAAAGATTGTTAGTGGACCAAAACTCACGAAGTGGTTGAGCTGCAATAGGCCTTGACCATGGTGATGATTTTCTAATGCCATTATCCGCCATAAGGATTCACGATGGACGGAATCGAACGTGGCGCGAATCAACAAAGCAGATGACCGTCGGTTACTCGTAACTATGGCGGGATTCAAGGATGAAATGCCTTAGCGTTAATATTTTGTCAAAAACCACGCCCAGCACTGAATCCGGCTTGGTTGGGCCTCATCCTAGAGTCGGGCTCAGCCTGGAATCGCCAGAGAAGGACAATAGCAAAGACTTTTAGTAGCAACGTCGATACAGAACTTATGTCACGGTAGTTCTCGCGTGTTGTCTTATCTCCCTTCTTGTGGACAGGCAAAAGGATGCCTAAGCCCCAGTAACCAGGAACAACCTCGTATCTTCACGCTTGTACAATCATTTCATGGAGCCAGGGTGCCAGTGTGTCGACACAATACTTTTTAGATTTCAGCGGGTATACCATCCTCTCCAGGTGCCTTGTTGCTGCGCAACCTTTGTATGGCATCAGTGACTTCTCCTTCAGAAGGTGGGTCACATGAAACTGCATAGGCAGGAGAGGGAGGACACCCCATTGCACATGAGAGGGGGGTGCTGGGCACGGTATCGAAGTTGAGAAGGTGCTCGAAATGCTCACGCTGGCGCTCAACCTTGGCCGGGTTTTCAGCAATAAAGCTGCCATTAACGTCACGAACAGAGTCGCTCAGTGTAGAGGACTTACCACCAACTTGGTGGATAACTTGGTAGAGTTTTCGAGTGTCACCGAACGTTTGACAGCCTGCTCTATTGAGATCGTTATTTCCGGTCATTTTTCCTATTTAGCTAACAGATTTTTGCCGTCATCTTTTGGAGTCGGCGGAAAGAAGTATCGTTGCGGGACCTGGCTCGAGCCGTCTGAGCATACAACTGCAGGGTTCTTCCACTGATCCAATCATTGTGAGCTTCGCTGAGTGCATCCAAGGACTTTTCTCAGCTGCCCTCATCGACTAATGCTTTCACTGAGGATCACTCACTACTGCCTTTCTCCGTCTGCTCGGGTAGTAAAACAGGACCGGAGCTCTCAGTTCAGGGCCTCGGCAGTACCGGGTTACCGGATTTTGGCAACATTGAGGCGTGTAACACATGGCATTTTGGGTGCAGATAATAGGTGCACTTTCAAGCGTGCAAGAACGAAAACATGTTCAGACCCATAAGCATGACCGATCTTGACACCAAACATCGATCTGCTATCATGAACCCAGCTGCGGAACCATGAACCGACTAGGGTGTAGTCGATCTGACTGGCCCTTTGACCGTCGTTGGAATACCAGGTCAGCAGGCGTTAGTTGCGGTGCTGGAAGCACGTGCTCATGACAAACAGTTGATCCTGGTCAGCAAAGTTTAGCAGTCTCTCACCATTTTCACATCGAGAACCAAGCCCAAAATGGCCAATAAGATGACTGTTAGTTGAGTCGCCACATCCAGTCCAGCCATTCCTGACCTCAGCAACAATTAACAGATCGCGGCGCGGAAGTCTTTCAACTAACGCTTGCAGTTGCGAGTAAAACGTCTCTTTGTCGCACCGTTCGGCGGCGGAAGTTGGTGCGTACACGAAGATTATAGATGTTTTTAAGTGACCTTTCAGTCGCACCTAGACAATCCGTTCATTTACCAGTTCCCAAGCAAGCAGTGCACGATTCGCTTGTTGCTAGAGGGTTATCGCCACACCATGTCTACCAGAGGAGTTACGAGGGCCACTGTGGTACAGACCGAACAAACTAGAATCACTTTCAGTGGAAGAATTCCATTATTCACAACGTTAAGGAAGAAAAAATACTCCCCAATAAGTACTCTATAAGTATATCAAGTAGACGCCTCTCCCTACGTTCACACGAAAGCTTGGCCCCATTTCCAGGCCACCCGATCTTGGCTCACAGTGTCTGCGTCTGATGATCCAAAAGTGGAAGAGCATGGATCCAGATGTCGGGCCGATCAATCACGGGCTTGTCTTGATAATCAAACCATCCATCGTGGTTCAGCCACATAGATGGGTAGAAGAGCGTGAAATATCTTTATTAAATTGACATTCAAAGCATCGTCACTTAGTCCGAACCAAAAAAATCAGTTTTCAGTTGGATGCCGGACTTGGTGGACTCCATGATTAGGAACGGTGTGTTCCTTTGTACATAAGTGCGACTTTGGGTAGGTTTGTAAAGGGTAGCTGGTCAACGCCATGTCCCACTGATTAGGTACGCCATTATTCAAGGAGTTGCAAAGTTAGCCCATCACCGGAACGTTGACGACAAACAGTGCAGGAGGACGTTCGAGAAAATGGTCTCGGCACTGACCAAGGGCATGCCGTGCTGTGTCTCCAAAATGAACATTGCCGCGCCTTATCCAAACGGAAGCCGTTTTCCAATAATTTACTTCGTCTAGTCGCTCTCCATTCCTAATCCTGTTGACCACACTTGGGTTTGCTCGATCGTAAGATTCGGAAACTAAACGCCCATGTCTCACAAACGAGTAAGCGAGCTGATCTATTTGACTTGCCAGAACAAACATCATCCGACTAGCGTGGTAGCGATCACGAAGATTTAACAACCTGCCAGTTTACAAGGCGCTTAAACATGAAATAGAAGTGGCAACGTGATACAACTACGTGGGATTTTTACTGGATAAGTTGGACTGACATGTTGCAATTAAAAAAAGTCATTTCCTTTATAACTACTGCAGCTATTTACATCAAAAGTTGTCAAAGTGCGATTCCCAGCTGACATGTTAAAAGAAGAATAGGCGTTCCTCGGGAGAGGTTTATTGGGGGTCTGAAGTTTCGAGTAGGTGTTTTGCCTACCCATCTTCAGAGGCTGGAAATTTATGCGCACAGCTCTCATCATATATGCGTGGCCCGCCAATGCTGACTGTTGGGCAGTGCCTCGCGAGTTCTATGAGTTTCTGAGCTGTGACCTGGCCATCGTACTTATCCCATCAGGTCACCGACTGTTTGGACCGCAAAGGTCTGTGGTATGGACGTGAAGTGTGAAATGGCATCATCGTCTCATTCGGTTCGATTAACACCCCCTTCAGTTTTTCGAGAAATTTCTCTGTCATCTTTACTGTCAAATGAAGGACCGACCCAGCACCATAATGATTCAAACTGTTAGTGACTAAATTTTCCAGCCCACATTTGAACCAACTACTCTCTCGAAAACATATATAATAATGGAGTCATCTCAGTGACTCGCATGAAAACAGGAAGACTCTAAAGGACTGCCGTTAGCTTTGTGAGGGGCCGAGACTAATAACTTTTCATTCAAACATCAGTTAGGTTGCTTCGTTTGGCTCTACTTATTGGAAAATTGAGAGTTCTTCTAGTTTTTCCCTTCTCCTTTTTAAAGGTTGTTTTGGAAAACGTGCTTTCACTTTTCCTTCACATCTGTTTGTTATGACTACATAATTTATGCCGAAACTTGAGGTTTAGAAAAAAGGACGTCATGCTCCCGTTATGTCTTTACGTATGCAAACCTTCAGTTTGTCTCCTGAGAACTGTATTTATTTATTTCAGAGGTTTTTTTATTTCCTTCCCTCAAACAACTCTAGATATCTCCCTTGGTTGGCATGCATTCATCATCAAAGGTCAGACTTAGCAACCAGCACGCTACATGTTGTAACTCATGTCTCTCAAATACTAAACACTGTACCCTTTATGCATGTTTAGGCTTCGCACAGTTTTCTTTTGGTATGAGCTGTGTAGGTGATACATTTTCACTGGTCGCTTTCTTCTAACTTATCTTATAAAGTGGACAAATTTTTAAAATGTTAAATGACCGAACGGTCGTTCTGAGGACGTAGTGACAACTCCCTCTGGCTACTGCCAATTCCAGGCAAAAAATACTTAGTTCAGTATACTGTGTTGTCATTCTTTCTGCATGTACCTGTTTTTGCACGTTTTCGCAAATGACTGTGCGTCAACTCTGCTGCCAAATCAGTCATACAGCGGATCTTGAACATAGTCTCTTCTGTATGTGCGAACTTTGGGCTGATCATCATTATGCGGGCAATTGTCATCACGCGACTAGCCGCACGAGCTACGGATTTCACGGTTGTGAAGTCATATGCGACACCTACATCTTAATGTGGACGAAGTGGCTTGTGTGAGAAGACCGAACTTTATTTGCATCAAAGTCGACAATCAAGTGAGAGCCGTCTGTAAAAATAGTTGTGTCTTTGGCAAGTTAGCCTTCAATAGGGAACGTTCAACCTATTCACATAACCACTAGAATGAATATCCACAAGCTCTTTGTGCTAATCTCGACGTCGTATAACGAAGACTCGAGTATGTACCGCTTATCGAGAAAACTTAACCACTTCCGCATTCGCTGTCCTCAAGGGATTCTTAACACAAATGTCAGAGCAGAACCGTGGGCTAAACGTCTTCGAATTGGTGACTCAGTGACTACGTTGAGAGAATTTCTCATCAATATCTCCCAAAGGCAGTTTTCTGCAAGCTGTTGCCATGGAAGCACACAAAACTACAGAAGAAAACCAGAAAACTTTTCTTACTGGCCTGGGAACCGGGCAAGAACCCGGGGGCCCATGTACGGAGTCAGTAAGTAAGGTAATCTACTGTTGAAGCCGGTGCAGCAGCCCTCGAAGCCCACGATATACAGATCGTCCGGGCAAAAGTCCGAAAAACGCAGGACCAGCACCCCGAGGAATAAACACCAATGAAAAACCTTTTCCCACATACTCCTATAAGCAATGTTTTGATGATTGAGTTTCATTCTTGCGCCATTCCATATCAGACAGCGTGCATTAGCTTGATTGGCTACCAGGACCTATTATAACCATAATCTTCGTTGTGACCACCACCACCACCACCACCACCACCACCACCACCACCACCACCACCACCATCATCATCATCATCAAGCACCATCGATATAGCTGTCAGTTGAAACGACCATTATGTGCGAAAAACGGCCACAATAGTATATTGTTGTGTCTGTATGGGTTTGGAAAAGAGGTTTTTTCTTCCTGACGTCACTGTAATGTTCCCGCTTACCTGACACTCGGATGCAGACAGATTCCACCACAATGTCATGTCCGACCTACAGCTGTTCAGAACAAGTGTTCTGGAGACGGTGAAACTGCGCCCAAAAGCTCAGACCCCTGCAGTGTTGGGGCCATGCCACTCCACAGTTCACATATTCTCAATCCATCCATAAGACCCAATAGTAATAAACAAACGAGTTTGTTTTTTGAGGGCAGCCCTGTTAATAAGTTTGCTCACTATACCCCCTGACTCCCCATTAGGGACCTGACGGACGCTCATAACAACCTAACTAATTCCGGGAGAAAAGGACAATCACATAGTCAGACAATGATATAACTGTGAAAAGTAATATTTTTTATCTCTACTCTTAACTTTGGTGGACTGGTGTGATTTCCTTATTTTTACCCGTTTATTTACTTACTCTCTGGTATTTTTGCGGTATGGTGAGTGTGTGAGCCAACGGACCTTTAAGCCTTGGGGCCGAGTGCTCACAGATCACCATGGTGCCTGTTTTATGAGTCCAGTTTGCCTTAGGAAACTTCATACTCAAGCGTATAGAATTGACTTTCCATTTGCGGCCGATAAAGCTTTCCAATGAGCGGTTAATTGATTACAGTCCTCACTTATTCCTTTGCCACTATTTACAAGGGAGGTCCTAACATGAAGATGTCGCTTTTAAATCAGCTGCCTTGCTGTCACATCTGGCACAATTGGGATGCCCTCCTTTTAGCTGGTTTGCATCTTCACAATATCCCCTTTCAACCATGCCGTCCCTCTATTATAGGATAACCTGTCCACGCGATCTACAGCTTTGAAAGCCCCCTCGCCAGCCCTTGACTCAAAATCTGGCTGCATTGGTCGCTTTGTCGTTCTTAAGGCGGCAGTCTCTAACGTCAACGAATCTGCTTCTCCTCGATCCGAGTCTAGAAGGCCCTCTCAAGAAGCGGAAAATCCGCAGTGGTCCTTCACGCTGGATGATAACAACTCTGCGACCGCTTCCACCGACAGTCCTGCTCTTTCAAGCGCGACCTATTGGACCGTTACTTCGGCTCATTCAGCCCGGAACAGCGGTCCAGTTATGCTGACTGCACCCGGAGCTCGAAATCCCAGGAAGCTAAAGGATGCTCGCAGCCCCGCCAGGTCACGTGGTCAGAATTCAAATTCGGAAACACCCCACCTTTCGGTGTCACGTCCCAGCACTCCCTCCACACCAAACAGTGGTCCCAGTAGTCGGCCCGTTTCCCAGTCGGTGCAGAATCGTTTCCGTAAGTTCTTCGTTGAAAGCTTTGGTGGTTCTAGAGTGCGAACGCATTCGGAGCAACAGACTTCTGGCGAGGCGTATCGCAACAGTGTTGGCGGTCCTGCTGTATCCAACTCAATTTCATCTGAACGCGAACCTGGTTGTCTGCCTCCCCACGCCCACACCATCACAGCGGCGACCAGTAGGTCGATTGTTAAGGGTTTACTAGAGCCACTTTCCGTGCGTACTAAGGATGACGCCTTTACGGGAATTTCGACAGCCTCCTCACCACAATCTTACAATCTACAAGGCTATCCGTCTGTCTCAGCTTCCTCTGTGAACGAATCATATTCTGGCTCAGGCAGGATGCAAGGCTCTGTATCTAAAGCATCCGATGGGCATAAACGAAAGCTGAAGCCAACCCGTAAAATGGTGAACCGGCTCCTGTCACTCTCCACAAATCACGGAAGCCAAAAACCAACTGATCCCGACGTTATTGAGGGATTCTTACCCGACCCCTCCAAGTTGCCACGTGAGGCACCTCAAAGTTCTTTGGAATTTACGCAGTCTCACTTAAAGAATCTTCCGAAAAAGGTAAGTCACTGTTCATTTTGCCTCACGTTTTGCTGCACTTCCTCAGAGGTATAACAATTTTCGTTACCGTTTCTTTTGTGCGTATATCGTGGAAGAGTTTTCACTTTATTGGCCTCCCATACAGAGCGGCTTTGCATACCCCTTTTTTATCATAGTCCTGTAAGTCATCAGTGTTGCAGCATGACATAGCTAAGAGTCTTTGCAGCTCTTCGAAAGTACAATTGCGTTTCATCCAAGGTCTCCATTACTGATACAGACAGAACTTCTAGGTATCAGATACCCCGAGGATGTGGTCCACGATCGCCAGTCCGCAACTTTGAAATCCACAGAAGAGACCCATACCATCGGAGGAGATTACGTTTACTGGCCGTCGACGACAACTATTTTTGTTGGTGTTTGAGAGAAAATCAGAGCCAGGAGGACATCAGACACGGAAGTTAAATCCTGGTGTCAGGTGTGAAAGTGCTCACCTTTCTTGGTTCGTAGATTTCGAGGTTTATCTCTTCGCAATCCACCACTCCAGCACACCACCCTGTGTTATACGGTTGTGCTAGAACCAGGAGTACATTTCCAAAAAGAACTCCACGGAGCCAGCTGATTACTTATAAATATCTTAGTCCTAAGGGCGCGCAATAATTTAGTAACAGAAAGGTTTAAGTATTAAATGGCCCTTGTGGTCCCCATGAGGGACCTGACGGACGCTCATAACAACCTAACTAATTCCGGGAGAAAAGGACAATCACATAGTCAGACAATGATATAACTGTGAAAAGTAATATTTTTTATCTCTACTCTTAACTTTGGTGGACTGGTGTGATTTCCTTATTTTTACCCGTTTATTTACTTACTCTCTGGTATTTTTGCGGTATGGTGAGTGTGTGAGCCAACGGACCTTTAAGCCTTGGGGCCGAGTGCTCACAGATCACCATGGTGCCTGTTTTATGAGTCCAGTTTGCCTTAGGAAACTTCAGCACACCACCCTGTGTTATACGGTTGTGCTAGAACCAGGAGTACATTTCCAAAAAGAACTCCACGGAGCCAGCTGATTACTTATAAATATCTTAGTCCTAAGGGCGCGCAATAATTTAGTAACAGAAAGGTTTAAGTATTAAATGGCCCTTCTGGTCCTAGACACTTTATGTTTAGTAGGTGATTCATACTTCTATAGTTAATCACTCAAAGGGGATAAAGCTACGCTTCCAATATCAGAGGTGACAGTTCGACCGTTGGTTTCGATGAGGTCCACCATGTACCCTATGCAGACAGACGCAGAGACGGCGACTTGCACGTAAATTAGATTATAGTGGTAATAGATTTGTGCTGCATCTACCGCTCTATCTAATCCTCCCCCACCTGGGCCCAGTGCCATGGCGAATTAAAGAAGACCGGAGGCAGCAGAAGGCGCAGCTGGCTGGCGCGGTCGCAGCCGCACCCTAGGCGTGCCGCCACACCTAACTAGGATCCTATACAATGGGTCCCATAAAGGCCTCATCAAGGAGCCAGCGTAGCCTGACCCCTCCGTTTACCAATCGGCCACTCCACAGAAACATACACTGGGCTGACTGCACGATCCGATTTATCACGTCATTCGGCAACCGTCCAAGCTACGACTTTTGGCGCATCGTGATAGCTTCAATTGCGTCAGATTGTATATAGTGAGGAAAATGCGCTGAGCTCTTGATCCCACTCTCAATTCCCGTTCCCAGGCCCCAGCCGCTGTCCGAGCCGGTCACTTGTCTGGTGCGGGGACTGGGCGCAGGGGCTGACATCGCAAATGACCTCGTCTGCGCTTGCCGCATACAAGACATGACGCCCCCAACACAACCACCAAAATTTCACACTATAGGGGGTGGTAGACTCAGATCTCACATGTGTGAAAGTGTCAGAGGTCACGTCAAGAAGGGCCGTTGCAGCCCGACTCGCAGTCCACCCGTCCGCCACCTCACATGAACACACTGGGCAGACTGCCAGGTCTGAGTTCAATCGTCAGTTGGAAACCGTCCAAGCCACGGCTATTAGCGCGTCGCGATTGTGTCAGGTTCGGATTAGGCTCCCACCAACGTCAGAGATACCAGTCTTCTCACATATTTGTGATGGTCTTTGTGTCTCAAAGTTATAAGCGTTTCTGATTTTAACTCAGTGGGTTGCACACCAGCCGTGGAATCATAAGCGTCTCTCATGGGACCCTTAAAAATTACTATCGCAAACACTAAACTACGTAGCTGGTTTGATGAGCCCTCATTTAGTCGAAAACCTTTCTACTGACGATTTTGCTTATTGTCTAAGTATCAGCCTGGGCGTTTCATAAGAGCGTTGTGCCATTTCTGATTCAGAATTTGGTGCTATTAAACTGGAAACTTGGATACAATTTTAGGACAATTGTGGCGCCTGAGAAAACGGATCACTAGCCTACTTGTTAATATGGTGCCCGAAGATTTAAATTTTTAAGAACGTAGAGCAAATGACTGAAGCTAAATTCCTCAGTCTAATGCCCACCCAAGCATTCCTCGTATATTGCTAACATCTTCGAAAATGTATCACAAAATAAGTTACTTCAAAAAAAATCCTACATTTTTTTAAAAAAATGCTGAATATTTTAGTTGTTTGACTCATTTATGAATATGGGCTGTGTACCTACATGTAACCAAGCGTCCTTCGTGATCCATGCTCAGCCTAGGAGGTCTATTGTTTGACTATTAACCCTCAAAATTCGGTCTACACCTCTCTTTAGCCGAATAGTAGACTATATTGCTGACATGGGGCTGTAACGACCATAAACGTTGACGACTATTTTTTACTGTGACATTTTCCTTAGTGGCAGCTGGTTGCCCGAAACGCCACTTATTTAAAGAGGTTTTTATATTTACTTTGCCAGCGAGGCCTTTATGTAAATTATTTATTGCCCCCAGATAAAGGTGGTTACTTTTACTTATACTTGTTACGGCTGCGATCATGCCTGATCTAGCCGGCCCCGATGTCACGGATTGTGCCTCTCAACGCGTGATGATCCGCGGCAGCAGACCTGGACAGTTCAGTCCATTCTCTTTGCCAACGACGGACGCCGAATACCGAAGGTCCAAGAACAACTGCCATGTCCTGGCCAAATGTGTTGATCCAGGTTTTGAGCTGACCCCTCTTTGATGTCTCCAATTAAGTAGTGGGGTCGGTTCAAGGGCAGTAACACTGAGCTCCTAAAGTGGGCGACAAAGAACGTGCCCGAACCACTTCAGTCATCGTTCTTGGATGGCTTGGGATATCCTTTCGATGTTTGTGCAGCGAATGCGGACCGTCTCATTTGAGGCGAAGTCTGTGTACGTCCCTCGGAGGGTGTTCCTCAAGTAGTAGAGGTCAAATGACTCCAGTTTTCGCTCATCTTCCACATGTATAGTCCAGCATTCACAGCCATACAGAAGGACAGACCGCACGGTACACACGAATCTTTGTGGCGATAGAAACGTCGCGTCGGATCCGCAGGCACTTTTAACGCTGGAGAAAACCCGGCGAGCAGCATCGATTCGGGAGACGATATCATCCTTACTCTGTCCGTTCGGCAGCAACCTCGCCCCAAGGTATTTGAAACTGTCTAACTCTTCAAGTTGACAGCCATCAACCTCGATAGGTGCTTTCTCCTGGGCAGGGATGCAGCTTCAAAAAACGTTTGCCCTCCCCGCGTTTATGGACAAGCCGACCGATTTATCGACCTCATTCACCCGTGACACCATCGAATGCAGATCACCAAAGCTTAAGTTTATTAAAGCGATATCATCTGCGTAGTCGAGATCAGCCAGCCGGCGTCCGGGTGCAAGCTCAACACCGTCCCATTCATGCAGGGCCTTCCCAAGAATCCATTCGAAAGCGTCGTTGAAGAAGATGGGCGACAAAATACAATCTTGTCGAACGCCAGACCGATATCGAATGCTTGTGAAAGATTGTTATGGACCAAAACTCGCGCAGTGGTTGAGCTGTAATAGGCCTTGATCATGGCGATAATTTTCGATGATAGACCATATAATACCATTATCCGCCATAAGGATTCACGATGGATGGATTCGAACACGACGGCGAAGTCGACAAAGCAGATGACCGTCGGTTGCTGGTAACTATGGCGGGATTCAAGGATGTGCCTTAGTGTGAATATTTGGTCCACGTCCAGCATGAAATCCGGCTTGGTTTGGCCTCGTCCTAGAGTCGGGCTCAGTCTGCAATCGCCAGAGAAGGAAAATAGCGAAGATTTTAGGAGCAACGTCGATAAGACTTATGCCACGGTAGTTCTCGCATGTTGTCTTATCTCCCTTCTTGTGGACAGGCGCAAGGATGCCTAAGCCCCAGTAACCAGGAACAACCTCGTATCTTCACGCTTGTACAATCATTTCATGGAGCCAGGGTGCCAGTGTGTCGACACAAGACTTACAGATTTCATGGGGTGTACCGTTCTCTCCAGGTGCCTTGTTGTTGCGCAACCTTTGTATGGCATCAGTGACTTCTCCTTCAGAAGGTGGGGCAAGTGAACTTATTTAATGGTGGTTCGCAGTCGCCATGTCACAGTGCCATTAGCAGCCTTTGCGGCTTTTATAAGGCTTTTGGCCCGTCACAGGAGAGGGAGGAGTCTCCCTTGCACGTGGTAAGGGCGTTCTGGGCTCGGTATCAAAATTTAGAAGGTTCTCGAATTGCTCACGTCAGCGCTCGACCTTGGCCGGGTTTTCAGCAGTAAAACTGCCATTCACGTCACGAATAGAGTTGCTCAGTGTAGGGGGCCTACCACCAACTTGGTGGATAACTTGGTAGAGTTTTCGAGTGTCACCGACGTTTGAGGCCTGCTCCATCGAGGTCGCTATTTCAGCCCAATATTTATCTCGGTATTTACTAGCAGATTTTGCCGTCATCTTTCGGAGTTGGCGGAAAAAAGTATCGTTGCGGGACCTGGCTCGAGCCGTCTGGGCAGTCAACTTTAGGGTTCTTCCGCTGATTCAATCACTGCAGCGTCGCTGAGTATATCCCAGGATTTTATCAGCTGCCCCATAGACTAATGCTTTCAATGATGACCACACTCTCCTGCCTTCTCCGTCTGCTCGGATAGTTAAACAGGACCGGATTTATCTGTTCAGGGCCTCGGTAGTACCGGGTTACCGGATTTTGGCAACATTGAGGCGTGTTACACATGGCATTTTGGGCGCAGATGATAGGTGCTCTTTCAAGCGTGTAAGAACGAAAACATGTTCAGACCCATAAGCATGGCCAATCTTGACACCAAACATCGATCTGCTATCATGAACCCAGCTGCGGAACCATGAACCGACTAGGGTGTAGTCGATCTGACTGGCCCTATGACCGTCGTTTGAATAACAGGTCAGCAGGCGTTAGTTGCGGTGCTGGAAGCACGTGCTCATGACAAACAGTCGGTCTTGGTCATGGCGGTTCACAGTCGCCATGTCACTGTGCCGTCAGCAGCCTTTGCGGCTTTTATAAGGCTTTTGGCCCGTTGCACCCTAGTAGCACTGTCGCTGCTGGTCCGCTACTGCTTATTCGCCAGACCTGAGAGCCTGCTTATATCGCAGCTAAGCTTCACTGAAGGCCGTTCCACTATCCGCAACCTGTGAACGCGCGGAGTAGCCAGTAGGTAGGCTAATGGGTAGCCCATCTTCCCGAATATATGTGGTTTGTGAAAAAGGAACCAGTCTCGAGGGCAAGCTCTTGTTAGCTCTTAGTTTCGTGATTTCTATGGTCTTATTTCAACGCCACATTTTGCCTTGAGCATTAATGTCAATCTCCGAGACGTTGGTCTGTTGATCACGCCTCTGTCTGGCAGTGGCTCTACCTAAATATCGATTTTATGACTTGCAATTAGACATAAGGATTGTGCCGCCATCTGCCCACGCTTTCGGGCTACCGTACAACATTTAAAATCAGTTTTCTAATAGCATTGAATCCAAGCTAGATGAGCTTTTCTTAAGCCGATGGAAAACGGAAATAAACTACTAAAATGCATTTTAGTCGAAGTGAACAAAGAGGAAGGCGATATTTTTACCTTCGTATATAGCCACGATCACTGTTTGGGCAGGCAAAATCGAGTCTCTGTGTGAAAATTCGAGAACGGAAATGTTTTTAGAGGGATCTTTTCAATCTTTCAAACATTTTCAGTGATTTGTGGGGAAATTGGTCCCCGTCTGGTGTATGAACCTAGTAAATCTATTAAAAGTTCATATTGTCTAGCAGCAGAACAAGGAGGGTGGGGGGGGGGGCTCATCAACCTTTCTGGTTTAGTGTCTTTCTAGAAAAAGGCATGGATGTTCCGTCGAAGAATCTCGACTGTCATTGCAGATCATTCCTTTGCTGTCATTCTTTGGCCAGTCATCTAATTTTATCGTCATTCACCCCATTTAGCATGTTTCTAGAACTGATTTTTCTGATTTTTGTGTTGTTATTTATAGAAACACGATCAAAGATCCTAGTCGAATGACTGTCAACCGAATTATGTTGTCTTCAGGTTTATTTTCAAAACTTCCTTACGCTTCTCATTTTACTTTCTCGTCTTGCGCATCAAATGGCCTGTGTGGCTGAAAAGTATTCAACGGCTCTGGATGTTCTCTAATCTCCAGCCCTTTATTGATTACTATCCCATTCACTCACGTAGTATGTCAGAGGAACAAGGAGACTTTTGTTTGGTTTTAAATGGAGACAGCAGTTGAGCACCTTTATATATCATTGTGACGCCAATAAAAAACTGACTGAATTATCCATTCGAAAGCCAGAAATTTAAGCTACGGTAGTGATTCTGTCAACAAAGCTGAATTTCTTGAACTTTGCAGACCATAGTAAAACAGGGCATCGTGCGGACACAACTCCCGGTTACTTTCAGGCATTGAGCACTTATAATTATCAAGGCTACAAAGGTATTCAAAGTTATAACGGCAGCAAAATTGAGTGTAGGTGATTACTTATTGTTATGGGCACGATTGAGCGCTAATGGTTGTGTACTGCTTTCGCAAAAAGGCAAACCTAAACAAACGAAGTCTTCCCGGAAGTCAAGTGTCTTTTAACTTTCGTATTCCCTAGTCATCTGCGCATGTACCACAATCTGGTTGCTGCTCTCCCACAGAGCCCAAAGTATCTTCGCCAGGGCCTAAGGGTTTTTACCCATTGGAATGAATACTGTATATGGGCTCATAGAGCCAAGTGCGATTCAATCTCATTATTATTATTATTATTATTATTATTATCGAAGCGTGAATTTCTCCGGTATCACTGTCACTGCTCCTATTTGGAACGATAGCTTTATGTAGGTTTGCATTTTTATAAAACCTCCTATGGGCATTATTCTAAAGCCGTTGATACCGCGGGCTCTTGGTGTTTTCATTTTATTACAGATCCTAGACCCAGTTCACACATTATGTTAAATACTATTTGGTTAACATAAATGGAGAATTTGCCCTCCTTCAAGACGTATTATCGTTTGTCTATTTCAGAGTATTGCGGAGTCCGGACGGAAGGGCAAAAAACGTATGCATCTTTTTGACTATTTTGTCTTTGTGAACTATTTGCTATGCACGCGAATTTCGCTTTTACCTTATTTGAATTTTGTGACTGAAAAATAGTGCTAGCAGCATGTAGCAGGTTTTTTAAAGGTTTCTCGGGCGTACTGTTTACTTTGTTAAGACAATCAGTGAGCAATTTTCCAGCAATGAAGTAAGCAGAAAGGAAGATGGTATTTTTTGTTCCTTTTTTAGCCATTATAGAGTGTAGTAGTTTTCCAGCAGACATTTTTGTGCTCTGAGTTCCCCCGGAACCCCGTTATTTCTGTTTCCCTGCCTATGTCTTTTTCCTTTCATAGTAAGATGCCTAGTGTTTGCTTTGCTCAATAGAGGCGCCATATACGGTTATGGACATACTTCCCTCAGCATGCGTCAAGTTGAGGACTTGATATCGAGTGGGGATCGAGGTGCGTTTGAGTTCCTACGCAAACTCCAGACGCATACGTGTGGTGCCTGCTTGGTGGGACACCACGTTTACTAAATGATCCGGTCATCTTTATTTCCCTCTCATTTACATGCGACCCAGGAACCCCTAGGTAAATATAGGTAGAAGTGGAATTGGGAGCCGAATCGTCTGTGCCACATGTAAAAGGGGCTGTTTAGCTTCGTTACTTACACCTACAGTTATCTCGAGTTCATCTGACGGTCGAACTAGTGGGAGATCTTCATTTGACTGTTGTAAGATCGCGTTCGATTGTCCGTAGAGGAAACATAAAGCATTGAAAATTCCTATTAATTCAATGGGTAGCCGTTATACTTTACAGACAGCGTTCCAGACCAAAGCGTTCGCAGGAAAATCAGATTTCGATATACGATAGTGGCTTAGTAATACGCCAGTGTGTCTACAAAGGGCCACGCTGGAGATGCGCTGGACCGAAACGAGAAGAAGATCGGACACACAGAATCCGCGCGAGCCCATAACTACTGTCGTACATAGCGGAGTGTGGTGGAACGTAGGCTTCACGCCGTGTCAGTCACTGCATCCAGTCCCAGCACCAGATAGCTGACGGACTCGGACAGCCGACGGGTGCACTGAAGATTGTGAGGCCGATGCTGGGAGTCCATCGCCACGCCACGTCAGCGCATTCCTCGCTATAAAAATCTTACATTGCGAGCTATAAGTCGGCCAACTGACTGGGTAACCCGGTTCTCTCATCAGGCCCAATGACTCCTTCTTACTACAAACTCTGACACTGCCGACTAGGTGGGAGCTTAACCGTTTCTTTTCGTGAATTCTTAGTACATTGTACAGTGAACAGGTCGTGTGCGGCACACGTAGATGAACTGTTCAACTTTATTCAGCGACTGCGTCCGCGCCTGCCTCCGACCGTCATGCTTCTGCCTTGTAACCCAGCCCACGTGAGTGAGACAGATGTTGGAAAAGTTTGCTACCATTATAAACTAATTCACGCGCTGTTCACCGTCCTGCCTCCGTCATGCTGCGGTTTACACGACGGACATCGTCTTTCGCGATAGTCAAACCGCCAACACACCAAAGTTTGCGATAATTGACTGACGCCTTATTAGCTTACTTGGCACGCAAGTTAGGACTCAAGTCACTTGAATTGTGTATTTGATCGTCATTTGTTGCGGTTTCAGCGTTACCACCTCATTTGAAACTCGCACGGTTGAACCTCGGAGATTATGATATTTGGAAGAAATCAATTTAATGAACCCCACATGATACCTTCACTTTTTTCTGGCGTATACCCTAAGTTCCAGTCTTGCTAGAACGTTGCTAGCTTCCCAGTTCTACTGAAGTGGACGCTTAAGACTGCTTCAATCCTGAAGTATGCATCACCCATTTTATAGAAGTCTGTAATTTCCTATGCATGAGTCATTCCTTCAAGTGCCCACTGCACTAACTCATTGAAGGTCATTACTTTCCCGTAGTAGCCCGTTCGTTATGAGACAGTTCCCCCTCCCCATGTGGTCTGCCGTCCACAGCGATGGAGGAAGTCACAAGCCTAGTTAAAATAGGAGCACCAGTTTCCGGTAATAAAAAAGGCAGGGCTGTAGTTATACCATTTGGGGGTAGTTAAGGATGGAAAGTAAACAGGAACGGTACTAAAATATTTTTAATTATACGTGAGGTTGGTCCAAGATGTCTGTGAACCGAGGCCGTGAAAGTTTATTGCTTTAGGCATCTACGGGGGAAGGGACAATGGGGTAGAGGCACAGTGCTTTAAATGAAAATTTAATGGTAGGTTTTGAAACGGTGACGGTATCGACGAGTTGAACATCATTCATCCATATCACGAAGTCGCCCCAACCCCATCCTAGATGGAAGCAGGGGTGAAATTCGTCATTATTTAGACAAAACCCTTGTCAAGACAAACTGATGCGTTACCTTACCACAGTTAAAAACGGAAACTGGCCTTCATTCGTGTCATTTTTTGGCTGATATTCGAATGCACTTCTTTTCCTCATGCGCGCCATTTCTATTTTGTGCCATCTTACATATAAGGTAAGTCTTAAGTAATGACCTCATTGCATGCCCTACATTTGTTAAATCAACCAGTGCAGTTTTCTGCCCACAAGCTTGATTTATAAATATTTCGCCCAAAGTTCGCCGATCAAATGGACGCGCATTCAAATCTTCGTCCCGCGTCTGAGTTTGAAGTATGGGAGGCTGACGGCGTCAACTATTTCAGAACATGGTATTTCCGTCACTCTTGTCTCTGTCGGTATGAGTTCTGGATTGTTGCCACGTTTCGATCATGATTCAGGCAGTTTAAATAGTTGTGGTTTATACTAAAATATTGCAGTGAAATCGACTTCGGAAAATCGAGAGCTTGCTGTTGATTTCTTTATATAGAAGATTTTATCTCAATCGCATGCAAACTAGTTGCTTAGGTTAGAAAGGGTTAGTTGTCCCAGCCCAAGAGATTATTGCGTAGTTTGCATAATTACTTGGCGTGGCTGTCGTCACTCGAAAGTGGATTACTTGGCGTGTTTCAAAGGATCAGGATTTCTCCTGACTGCGTGGGTTCTCTATTTTCAGTTAGGTGCCCTAGTTAAGTGTTCTAACTCTTAGAAATTTCTCAATATGTATAGTTTTGTATGAGACTGCACATTAAACATTCTTGGGACAGAACTGTTACCGCCCGGTTCTGTCATCTATCGGACTTATTATGTAATGCAAATTCCTGAGTGGTTAGGCCAAAAAACTTTTGTCTTTAAGACTCCAAAAACGTTTCTATTCTTTCTATTTATGTTACAAGACTTATGCGCAGTACGCGGATTTGTGGTATTTTTGTCGCTAAGGTTTATTTGATCCCGATTGTGTCTTCGCGGCCTGGAATTGGACGATGGCTGAGAACGCAGCGTCGGTCGCATCTGTCGAGGATTGTCTGTTCTAGCAGGACCGAGTTTGCTGAAGAGGCAAAATCGAATGGCATCATCAACTTTCACGAATCATTCTGTTTTTTTTTGAAAAATCGGATACCTATTTGTACTAAGCAAAGACCTTTCATGGCCGACTGAGAGTTCGTAAAACTTCATGTTATCATTTGCTTAATTTCTATGCCTTACCCCGCCCAACCTTATTCCAGGCGAAGAATATTTCAAATTCTGTAATATCTGTCCGTTTAATTGCAGGCGGATCCTCCAATCATTCAACAGTCTCACCTCGCACCTATCTGCTGCAACATGGCACGGCCAAGTCTGAAGAGTTGCTACTGCGGTCTCTTTCTCAGAACTCTGCATCACTGCACACTCACGCTCGTCATCATCAGCATGCTCATCGGCCCCACCACTACTACAACTATAACCGCCACGGCCACCATTCGCACTCTCAGCGACATCACTCGCAGTTGACACGAGTCACTGAAAATAGCCGATATCTCATGTTCACCAAAGCATCCCCCTTCCGGGTAAGCCATCTGGTCAGCCTCCTTACGGTTATTTCTCGTGTCCTCTAGTTTCGATGGGTTCGGAGGTGTGGGGGGGGGGGAGCGGGACTGTCCACGCACATATGTGGTTCTACAGCCGTCAAGTAGAACGACCGCATATTTTTCAACGTCACCGCGGGGTCAGAACTTGAATTTTCTCGGACTATTGGTTGCCTCCACAGTTAGTACAGTCTGGCAAAGTTACTCTAACTTTTCCTCAGTTATGCGCCAAGTATGGCCACTTCTGCCACCAGGGCGTCAAGAGGAGAGGCCTGCTGGATGTCATCTGCCAGTGCTGCCGATATTTCCGATCAGAGCGCTACAATTAACGCTGACATCTGTCACTAGCGCTAAAGCTTTTCAAATACGTAGCTATGACAACGAGATACGATCACTGTACCAATAATTTTATTCCCCGACGTTTCGGGTTTTCCTTCGGACGCATCATCAGGGACAGCCACTGGTAAGGTTCATGGACGCAAGAGGGATGCAGTATATATAAGATACAGTTTTCACGCCGTCTATAATAGTTACCAGCTCCAGCATTCATCGCCAGTGGTTGTAACTGGTACAATGATTGCTTGCGCGCTTGCATCCAATTCGTTAAGTAGCCCATTGTAATGGATTGTGGACGGGAGAACCAAGACTCTAGCAGCTCACAGCCCAGGAGAATTTCGGCCTCGTCGCAGTTGGATATGGGGCCGGCTTCCGTCAAATGAGCTGAGACTGCTGTTGCACTGCTGTTGCATGTCCACAACGATCTCTTAAATTCCTTCGATGTCGTTGTTTTGCCTGAAACTGCACCAGGTCCGGGTAGACGACCCCAGGCGCCTCCCACAATGAGAGTGGGCCTTTTGGCCTCATTATTTGGTGCCTGATCGTGTAGTGTACGAAGGCGGCTGACCTGCAGGGGCATTCGCCAAAATCGGGTGTCAGTGCGGGCTGGCCTCTTATTTCGTTTACGCATGCACCACTCAACAAAGTTTAGCAGGTAGCCACTCGCTTTGACCACCTATTGAGTGAATCATTATAAAACAACCTCCTCTTCTGGTCCAGTAGAGTGCGTCTCAAAACGCTGATATAGGGCCCTTAAGTTATTACGTTGATGGCCGATTGGGTGATTACCATGAAGGCTCAGTGTTTGTTTTGCATTTTTCGCTGTCCTGAACACTAGTTTTTAGGCCACCACAGTCTTGGTGGTGGTGGAAGAGGACATCAAGCTAGCTGTTTTCTTTCTCTTCCGTCGTAAATTTTCTGTCCGAGAAGAGGGCGTTGAGATGTTCTTTGAATGCCAGCGTCTGCTCCCATTTAATGTTAACGAATGTATCAATAGCACGCTGAGTCCAGATTTTCAGCCTCTGCTGGAAGACCAGCGGCTAAACCTATTGTAGGACCACCTCGGCTATGATCCCAGAAATTGGTGCACCTATGTATTTGCCTTGAAGCTGCTGTCAGGTTGTTCAGTCGAACTGAAGTATGCCTTGTCATCGAAATTTAGTTGCCGGATGACTTGGCGTGTCCAAGGAGTAACTCGATGACCTTCACTATCAGGTCGTGAGGAATTGACGTAACGAGGGTCGTGATATCAAAGGATACCATGACCTTATTTAACAGGACACTAAGCCCTTCAAGTTTCGTCAGCTGACTGAATCAGTTTGCCCTCATAACAGGCTGCAGTGCAGGTGCGCTAGACCACCGCACGCGTTAATCGGGCAACGTAGAATCCGCGCAAGCCTATAACTACTACCATTCATGGTTTCGCATGGAACGTACGATACCTGAATAACCTTTGGCCTTCTGAAGGTATTATCTCCTGTCTAATATGACGTCAGAATGTCCGTTGTCCGTGGGCGCGATAACGTGGCGTGTGTCAGCCTTGAGTTTCCTTAGTGCATCGCGTTCGACCTTGGAAAATATTTCGCGCGGCCTATGAACCTTGAGGAGAGAGAAAACGCCTGATGTCGAACAAAGTTCTTGGTCTCCTCTGTCACTTCTGTTTGTCTGAGGATTGGCTCCCTGCTGCACTCCTGTTGGCAGATGTCACCAGCTGTGTTAAATGAGACCTCTTGCTGTAACACCGACACTTGTTTCTCTGTCAGTTTCTTCGGCGATAGATTTGTTATTTGGTCATGCCGAAAGCGCGCGGACGAACACCGCCTCCAACAACAGAGTCAGCAGGCCAAAATACCCAATACATACCACGCCAATAATCAAAAGCGGTGCTGGGGTTGCCGCAATTACCGACGCGGATGCTGGCAAGTAAGCAACCATCACATCATTGGTTTGGAATGCGGGAGCTGCGTGAACCGCCCTTATCAGGAAATGTCTCGGATGATAGGTTTAAGTGAGAATCCGAAACGTCGAGCGAAGAAAATTCCCTCTCCAGGGATTTGATCCATTTTTTCCAAAAGGCTTCCTGGAAATCGTCTTTACGCTTGTAGTCATACCTAACAACCCAATGGCTGACGGAATCCTTTCTTGAGAACATTTACCACTTAAGCATCGATTACCTGATAAATTTGCATTACCAGAAAGGTAGATTCAAAGCACGGAATGGAATAATTGCGTGCCTGACTGCTCTGTCAAGTTGTATATGTTTTAATTGTACCCCAAATCGAGGCACCAGTAACCAACAAATTAGTAACAATACTCCCCCCCTCGATGTTCTTATTAGGCAGTTCGTTAGTGTTGTAAACACTTTTTGCACATATTTTAATCTTGCCACAACGCGAAAGTTGAACGTGTACAACAGACTTTCTTCAATCACCTGTGGTTTAGCACCCCTCCCCCCGTAATCCTTCAAGATAAAAGCCATCGTTTCATCTACTTTGGAAGTATCCTAGTTTTGGCTAGCTGCAGATATTCCACACAAATTGAGGCATTGAATTTGACGAGAGTAGCTGGACAAAAGGGGCGTATGCCAGTAGAGAGTGAGCTGTACAGCCCGGTATTGGTATCTTTTAAATAAAGCATTAGTTCGTGAAGATGGAAGCCGTCCTTTCATCTACTTCGTAAGTCCCATTGGATGTGGTAGAGGCTGCTGTAAACCAAAATAAGCCAGTCAGCTTAGAAGTCGCAGACCTGACCGACGTAAGAGGAACCATATTCTGACTGCAATTGTTATTGACTGCATCTTCAATGAATACAGTATGCACCTATCTTTCCAACTGCACAGTTAATGGACGGATGGATGCAGACAATTAACAAAAAGCGCACTCGCCGTTAAATTCTTATCTTTTCCACTGCATTTGCTACCCCTGAAAAGTGCAATAAAGATATCATTTAAAAGAATTGAGGGAAATTTGGATTACACTTTTGGTCTGTTGGCCCTCATCGGTCACCTGTTTACAGACCGTGAACACAGGTATTTGAACCGCAGCCGGTCGAACGGATGCTCTCCGACTTCCAGACTTATATTGTAGGTCTGTACTCCACGATACGGCAACTGCGATTTATATCCTTCATTTAACGCGGATGTTATGCCCGCTGGGATAATGCATACTCACCCTGTTGGGTCCCTAAGCCAGTACTAGGGTCCTCACAAGTGGTGATATAGTGACGATCAATCAGTAATGAATATTTTCTGGCAGTTCCGTCAGATTGGATTTAATCAATCTGAACCGTTTGCTCGATGGAATACGGGATTCAGTTTTGCTCATCGCCGTCGAACCAGATGTTATAGATCTAGGTAGGGCTTATTGTATACGACAGAGCGCTCCTATTCTCTTCCGCCATTGGGCCAGATCACTTAATTCCGGTCCCACGTGGATTGGATCATCACCGGCCGCAGTCGACAGCCTGACACCGTGGTTTAAGTAATCCGAGGTTAACTTCAGAGACAAACTGAAGCTGAGCTCAAATCAATGGTCTTCCTAGTCTGTGGATGGGAAATTACTGACTGATTACAGAAAGTAAGCCAGAAGGACTCGTTTTTGACGTTACTGCCTACACAGAATCCCTTTGTCTAAGCAAGTGACGAAGCAGACTAAATTGTTTATACAATCAGGAAAGACTGTAAAGCATATCTGTATATTTATTTACATGGTTTTCACGAGGTTGTGACAGCTTTTCCCCTTAAATGATTGCATCAGCTCAATGTAATTTTTTTCTAATTGTTATACCTATATTGTATTTCAGTCTCCGAAGGAGTATCTGCAGACACGAGGCAAGGGAATGAGTAAGTGTTTTGATGTGCTAAGGCCCATGGTTGTTTATGTCAGATGGGACCTCCCTGAGTAGAACTTTCTCTTTTCCGAAATGCACGCTCCTCTCTGGATTTTGCAGTTGGCTCAGCTGTAGGACGATGCACCCAACTGTTTACGCGTGAGAATTGCCAGAGTAAAACTTAGTCAGCAGAGTTAACGTAAACACGTGACACCCACCTGGTACATTAATAAACGACGTTTTTTAAATGCGATCTCATCAAACCTGCAGATGAGAAGGAGGAAGAGGGAACTCATATTTTAGTGGCGTGAAAGACTGCAATTGACGCCGAAACGCCTGGTTCTCTTATCTTTTAGGACACGCAAAGTTCAGGCTGAAAACCAGCTAGCAGTCATTATTTTGGTAGACGTGCAGATATGGCACGGGACTAGAAGCACCTTAACAGTCATTATTTTGGTAGACGTGCAGATATGACCCGGGCATTGAAGCGCCCTAGTCCGAGTACCATGCGAGACCTAGTCCGAGTAACTAGGACGATTAGGGCTAGGGCTGAGGTAAATTTAAGGCCAGTGTTGGGCTTACGGTTAGAAGAGCGACAATGAGGCCGCTTGTATTACAGGAGTTCCTATTCCCTGTTTTACCGATATAGGAAATTACGGTATATCTTCATGATTGACGAAAAGATGAACCCCGGTCAGTCAGTGAGCCCCTAACGACGTAATTGTCCACTTGGGTCGCCGTTTGTCCGGTAGGTCTAACCCTTAGATTCACTGTACGCATCAAGCACTCTTGTGCACACGCACGCTTGTACCTTCGTCCTGTTGGCAGATGTTTGACCATTACTGGCGGGAAGGGGTTAATCGTGATCATCTCGAGAACGGCGCCTTTGCGGGGTGAATCGGTAAGGCGGCAGCATTTACCGTGCTGTGTAGGAGAAACGGTAATGGAGACGGAAAACGATACACGCCTACACGGCCTGTGGTAAAACAATTACTGGTGTTCTCTTTTTGGTCATCTGAGTGGGAAAAGGCTAAGAACTGCGGGATCAACGGTTACTTGTGAATACCCTTAAATCCCGAGGCGCATGGTGTGGTGGCTCAAGCTCGAAAGCGATGGCCTGCGGTTCGACCTTCACTGGGGTACTGACTACTTCCGCTGTGGGCGTAACCCGAGCACGCTGCCACCGTTCAGATGGTTGAATACTATGAGCGCAAGTGCCGTCAGTCTTCGCGGCAGCATCGTCATATCAACTACTGCCGCCGTTGGAAAGCTGTCGGTATAGTTTCTGATTATAATTAAAATACTACGCAGCACTGAAGGCATCCTCTTTTAACCGCTAAACAGGGGATTAAAACCGTAGCATATTCATCTAATGTTTACTCAACTGGATATCAACCATGTTGTCCAGTTGCAGTCTACGATCTCTTACTCCTCGGTAAACCCTGAACGGTACATATTTTCAAGAAAAGCCAACCTCCAAAGTGAATTACAAGTGATTTATTTCTTCTCCCAATATTTCGAACTGAACTTCTGTGTCACTTTACCACAGCTTATTTCATATTCTGCGTAAATAACAATATTACTGTTTTACTGAACGGCCGTGTTGGTACTGTCAGTAATTATAAATTTTTTCCTCGTACCCATGGTTAATTTCGTTTCTCTCGGCTGCTTCAATATAATGCTGCTTGCTCGTGTATACCGAGCTTATGAGCTTGTTTGTAAGAGATACCGCCGTATCGACTGATATCGCAAAGATGTTGCTCGGTTGACCAAGGCCCAAAACCAAGTAAACGACCAGGTATTTTCTGAGCCGACTGAAACGCGCACAAGCGTACATGAGCGCTTAGTGTGTGCAGTTAGCTCACGGGTCACAGGCGTAGACGGTATAACTGCATCGACGCACCACATGATGAGGTGATACGTTGCGTTCGTGCTCTTCCGTTTTGCAATTCCCTCTGAGAAGGGTCCTGACCATATACGGTTTATGGGCAGGAAGACCGTTTAAGGTATTGTTGTTGAATGTGGCCCTATCCTTAGGGGAAAAAGCGATTTGGACCGATGGATGCTGGTTTAGACTGAGGATGGATAGACGAGTCCTGGTTAGGAGATCAAAGGGTAACCAGCTCGGGCGGATCGATCACCTAGATCACCGAGAGTGCTGAGAGTTTCATCCATGTTTGAGCAGTTTTGTGGATCGGGCAGACCAGTAGTGTCCCTCTTAGTGATGATTTTAGTGTAGATGTGCCAAAAATTGCACCTCCCAGTATTGCGAAGTCTGTCAGGATCGATTTCCAAGGATAAAAAGGTACCGACTCGTCGATTTCGTATAGTTTAGGATTTTAAAGACTCGCATGATGTCAGGTGCCTCGCAAGATCGGGTTGATTTCTTGACCTCAGTCGAATGAAATATGTTTGAGATGACCTTCAAGGAATGGTTCCTAAAGTTCACTGTTTTCGCACCTGAGGTTCATTCTCATGAATTCTTGGAATATAATAAGGCAAACCATCGCAGATTTCATTTGTAGCATACAAAAACGAGTTGGAGCTGTAACTGTTTTATAAACATAGGTCTAGCTGCTCGATTAGGTGATCTATTTCACTTTATAAAGGGCTGTGGACGTAGAGTTGACGATCACGGAAACTGGCGGCAGAATTTTCACTATGAAAACAGCCGGCAGCACGCTTAACCAAGATCCTTCTTTATATTCTAGGTGATTCTGAGACCTATTTCGTCCTCTTCCTACACACGACTTGTTATGAGTTGATGCCCGATAGTGCTAAGCTGGTCACTCTCGACAGCCAACTTCCCGTAAGTGTCATTTTATTTTTCTATCTTTGAAGCCAATGTTTTTGGGTACCCTTTGCAAGTTTCTGTCAACTAAGACTACGAGTTCTTTGGTTTTGGAGGAATTAGTTCGTACAAACCAACAATCCCAAACATTGAGTCCATGACCTCAATTATACCAATGGATGACAAGCAACTATTCTCAAAACGACCACACTCGGTTCCAACTCCCGATTGAGGACGTCCGAATTTGTTTTTTTGAGTCCGTGTCAAACTAAGTCATGCGTATGCATACTACTTTGGCCGACAAAATACTTGTTTTTCGGAATCCTTGCTAGTTAATATATTTGAATGCTGCTGCTGCTGCTGAATGGTCCTGGTTGCCCGAAGGTATAAACCGCCCCGGTTTTCCTGTTTGCCACCACATTATCGAAGAAAACTTTTCCCACCCAACATGCGTAGCAACCTGATGGTTATGGTTTGTGCGTTTTTTCTCAACTGGTGTTCGTGTAACTGAGTTTGCAACTTTGATCCAGTCTCCCTAACGTAACTGCAGTTAACGTTTTTTTGTAATCAGTCTTTGAGACAACTTTCGAGTTTCCTCCACAGAGCGGGCCACATTAAAGCTGCATTGCTCGTCGTCAGTGTATGGCTTGTAATTTATGAACTATCCATTGCTTAAAGAAATCTGAAGTCAAGAGACTGTCTCAGAGATTGCGTTGATGTAGGGGGGCTGCCATCGATTCCCGTGATGGCCTTTCATTTTGTCGTGGAGCGTCTCTTCTACGTCAGCAGTCGGCGAGATAATCGTATACTCGGAAGAGGTTTTGGGTATATAGTTGTCCGGCCTCAGTTTTGGTCGCTAAACCGAAATCTGTTTCTGGCCGTTGGGACTGCCTTCAAATTTAAAAGTGTTGGCTTTTAAGCCATTCAGCAACTACGACAATGCGAGGGGGCTGATTACTGCAGTCTTGAGGTACTGATTTTTAAAATTTGTTTTACGGATATGCAGCAGGCAGTCCAACCTACCCTTGTAGGCGCAAAAACTAAAACATTGTTTGGACGAATTATCAGGTGCTATTAATCTTTGCGCAAGCGTAGGCAATAAAACCGTCTTGCATTCCCCGCTCGACAGGCGTAGTCACCAAAGGTCTGAAAACCCTCTACTGGCGGGGGAGGGAGAGAGGGGAGGTCGAGGGCACAGAAACAGTCACAAGGAAATAACTAGGGGTGAGGTAAAAGTGCTAATGGGAGTGCCATTGTGTTACAATATTTTTTATGCAGGTCCCCCTTCCACATTTTTCACTTGTTACCAAAGCCTCTTGGCGGTAAAACGATTGTTATTAAACTCACGGCTCCCGGTGGGGCCTCGTAGCTCAGTTGGCTAGAGCGTTGGCTGTACTAAAGCCTTCCCCTGGCTAGCATGGGTTCGAATACCACCGAGGCTGCCGAGTGGGTCAAACGAAAACGATTGTTTTCATGAGGTCGACTGCATAAATTATCACAAAGACTAACACCTGTTTCGCTAGTTAACTTTAGAGAAAAGTCGATTTTCTGTAAAGTACATGCCAAGTTACTGGCTTCGTCTCTCATTTCCACCGTGTGGACTGTGTGCAGATATTATGCCCGGGATCTTTTGTTCATTTAAATTTCGAATTGCCAAACTTCTGAACAAAATTGAACGTAGATAAACTGGGATTTTACCCCACTGCGTGTTCTCATTCGTTAAAAAGTAAGCCTTTGTTTCCAGATTGGAGGCAGGGACAGGAGGGTAGAATGAATGACGACAAAATCTCCGATGAATGTACACAGGGTCTTTGCGGATCGCAGGGTCGAGTATGCCGGTAAGCTAGAGCACTGAGTTCCCCCATATGGGCGGTGCTCTTGTGCCAGAAATGAACTATGGGCAAACAAACGTGGGACAAACCTGACGGGCGGCTCTATGCCACGGCACACAATCTCTTCTTCAGCTGACTTGCTCCTGGCACGCAATAGAAGGGAAAACAGGACGTGAGGCCGACCCCATGCGTACTCTCCGCACGGTAAAGGAATTTATTTTCTTCGAGCTATCATGTCCTATGAATTGTTGTGACTTGGGTGGGGGAGGTAGGTTTCTTTTGAACGCGGATCAGGTTGGGACGGCGCCTTCTTGCTGTGACCTAATGGCAACTCCCAAATTCGAGATCCCATTGAGTGGGACCTGCTTCCCATAGTTGGAGGGATCAGCAAACTTATGACACGCGTAGGCGTGGGCTTTATGCATAATGATCCACCGGGCCAACACTTACATCCAGCCTGGTTACTGAAGCATGATCCAAGTTGGAAGCGGTAGTCGGACCGAGTCTGCACTATAATTAAGTTCACACTCAGGCCACCGCGGCATTCCCATGTAAAGGTTATCCTCGTTGAGGCCTATGGGGCCGATGAAGCTTCGCATAGTCACATAAACTCGTAGTCAGAAACTTGAAACAGGGGAGGCTAGCTATGCAAATTCGTTTGCATCTGGCTTGTTTGTTCGATCAAAAGCCACAATCGGACTCCGGAGTACTTTGTCGAACCCACTTAGGCTGGCCCTTCGCCAGTGACGCATCCTTCCTCCTAGGCATCCTCGGGGCTGGCTAGTGGCGAAATTCTTATCTCAACTGCCTTACTTAGGCTGCCAATTTTGCACTGCTGGATCAGTCTCCCATTTTACATTTCGATGGCAGCATGGGTTACTTAAGGTCACAAGAATTGCGTCAAAATGTTTGCAATTGCGCATATTGTTCCCTTATGTGTTGCAGACTTCTAAGGCCGGCACCTATAGTGCATGAAACTTTTTCCTAGTATTGACCCGGCCAGGATGCACAACAGACGGCTAATTCTTTCGTTTTTTCAACACTTTTGAGCACAGGAAAAGTTAGCAGAAGCGTCACTTTACTTCTTGAGACGGCCCAGGGTCCCTCCCCCGGGATTATTCAAAGCCTCGTGACCGTGGCTTTTACTCGTATGGCCTGGCTGCTGGACGGGAAGTTGCCCGGAGCAACGCTTTCTGACCCCGAATCAGGTCAGCTTCGGGAACGCAACTCACGTAGATTTACTAGCTCACTAAATGTCAACAGAAATTCTGCAATGTGTCTTTAATTCGAACGAATTACCTAGGTATACTTGTAATATTACTTATCGTGCAGCATAATCCCGAAATAATTCGGTCACGTCAGGATGCCGACTCTTGAACGAGCTTCTGGGCTCTGGAAAAAAAAACGATTATTTATGTGGTATGCATTTGTGTCATTGATTTCCGATGCCTTTATTAATTAAATATATTTTATAGAAACCATGCACGAAAATATTGTTTCTTGTGCTCCTTTAATAGGAATTTAAGCCTTCTGCAGATTTATACTTGAAGAACGTGTATCTTCCGGTATTAAAAAGTTTCTAATTATGAGATTTTTAAGACCGTGAAATGTCCATCCATAAAGTATCTAGCCTGCCGATTTACTACTGTTGGTTCTAAAGTATATAACCTGCGCCACATCCACGGCAAAATTTAATGAGCAATAAGTGACATCTTCCTCAGATAAATGTGGATTTCCCTATGACGGGATGTATGCAGCATGCAGCTTGGAAACCCTGAATGCAAGTGTAATGGCAGGTCGGGTTCAAAATTATTCGTCAATCGCAAAACGTTTTTTTTAATAATGACAGCTATCTTTACTTCAAGTATGAAATCTGAAAAAGAATAAATATCCTACCAAATGAGTATAAGAAATAATATTTTTGTTAATGTTTTCCGTAAAATGTATTTGAATTAGTAAGGGCATCAAATCAATGAGGCAAATGCATACTGCTTAATTAATCTTTTGGGCAGGCGGCCGTATCAATAACTTGCATCCCTTTATTATTAACATATTTTAAGATAATGCTGAAATATATGTAATATTGCAGCCTTAGTTAATAATCCTTTCGAAACGAAAAAACCTTTCAGAATTTTAAATAAAGTTTTATGAGATAGCCCATTGCTGTGTGCCACAAACAAATGGTCATTCCACCAATTCTTTCAGTTTGCTAGGTTCTCAGCCCCAGTAGGAAAGGGGCTCGGGGAGCCTATCACTAAATCACATTAACCACGCACAGAGACAACGCTCATATTGAATGCGCGTGCCCTAAGTTGCACAAATTCCTATTTGCCTGTCTTTTGTTGCTTGTTGTCTGCATGTCAGGCAGCTGCATGTCCCTCTCTTTGTGCTGCAGGTGGGTAAGGCGTTCCGGGCCTTGTGTGTCAATGGCATTCGCGCAGCACCTGTCTGGGACTCTCGCACCCAGTCCTTCACCTGTGTCCTAACTATCAACGATTTCCTGCAAATGCTGAGCCTTTGCTGGAAGTCAGCTACAATTCCTGGCACACCTACCTTTAAGGTGGAGGACTGTGAGTCCATGCCCATTGGCCGGTGGAAGGGTAAGTCAATCGGGCATATCTTACCAACGATGTACTTCGTGGCGTGTTCTTGATGTACAGTGTTAGTCAAATTTCTCTCACACCCTGCATGCTAACACATTACGGCAGTTCATCAGATGTGGTCCGTGGTTTGGGTGAAGTGTTATGCTGGAGTCGCACGACAAGCCAGTGCGTCAGCGCATGACTCTTACGTTGTTTGTGGATGGGGTGAGTCTATTGACGACTGCTTCGGTGTGAATGGCAGGACTAGGGCAAAACAACTGATGATGAGGTAGAACACATTGGATGACCTTGTAAAATGCCCCTGTATATGTGGGTCGCGATGCTACTGATCTGTCTTTCCCAGCCAAGCCATACAGAAGACCGTCTTCACTTAATTTCTTCAGTCAGTCGTAACGGTCATCACAGTTTGGCCTCTGTATTAATTAAAACTTTTTTGAATGATAGATGATAGGTGAGTGCCAGGGCAAATAAGAATTGAATGAACATCTCGTGCAGCTAAGCATTTGGGGACTATGCACTTCAGAAAGACCAACCCTATTTGTGTACCCTGTACGATAGTGGAGCAGTGGTGAATTACGTGGGATTTAGATTTCAGCTGGGCATACTGGCATGGGAAGTCAAGATGCTCGGAGATGGGCCGGGACGCCATGACTGAACTGCCAATAAGTCCCTGCCTACGCATGCCGTGAGACGGCGAAATACAGAGCTGATTGGTATCCCGTAGCGTTCATCGATTGACAGTCACGATTGTCGCTATGAAGCCATAAATAAATTGACTGATGCAGCCACAAAGGTGAGTACCATCTTGTTAATGGAATTTAGTTGTTTAACGCAGATAAGGCTGGCAGACAACTAGAGCGACTGGAATAGCGAATACGGGGTGACGGTACTATAAAAAAGGTTCAGTTTGTGGACTCTGATGCGCTTCTTTGACAAGACGGAAAACCTTGCTTTGTAGTTTTTGTTCTAGCAAGATCCCTGAAATAATTTTCCGAACCACCGTTTTAATGTTCTACCAGATTTTCACGTGGCCCACCTCGTTTAAAATCCACTAAAGCCCACAATACGAGTGAAAGTACGCTTTGCGACCTCTGACGTTGGCAGTAGAGTGAAATATTACCCACCTTAATAGATGAAAAGGCATGCATTCGCAAGCAAGGGAAGGAGTTTATTATTGAAGTATATTTATTTGATGTCTAACTCTTCGGGCAGCTGAGCTACTGAGGCTTGCATCATATAACCACCCAGATTTGCGGCAAAAACTTGTACGGTGATTATACGGGTGGTTGTAAACCCGAAGTAGTGTACATACTTTTACTGCCCATGCCAACCTTTTTATCTTGTAATTTCTCCTCTTCTGATGGCGGCACAGCAAACTCTCACCGTGAGTCCAAGAAAGCTGTGCTTGAAGTAAATCACGAAATTCCATCAGCAATAATGTCACCTTAAAAGGAGACGCGCCGTTTGTCGGAACACGAAACGTTCAATGTTCTTTCTTTTACAGTGATATTTCCCTACTAAAACTAGTTCGTTGAGAATGGTTGAAGGGGAAGGGGACTGACTACTAAATTCTACTGATTAGCACGACGTAGTCCAAATAAACTGGCCCGAAAAATGTTAGCCATCTGCGCAGGGCTTGCGGTAGCACAGCTCTGCTAAGTGCGGGATAGCAATCTAACATTAACTTCGTAGAAATTCACTTATCTTCCAAGCACTAAAATCGCAGTAGTCAGCCGCTCTGTTGTTCATGAATTTTCCTCCTAGCCACTGAATAATGGGCTGCTCCTTAAACCCTTCTTTTATTATTGTGTTTTTCGCGTCCTTCTGCTTGTGTTCTGCATTATGCTGCAAACTCCACCCAATTGTAGTCAGCTTTCTCAGCCATTTTGTTCAGATTCATCCTATTCCCTTCTACTGTCTTTTAGAGATTTGCGCTGAATCCGAATTGCTAGGATCTTCACAAAGGTCAGCCCCCAGCACTGCGCCCAGTGAAACTAAATTTAACTCTCCTAAAGTTAGTGAGGGTATGGTACGTGCATCCAGCGTGGGCTCAGTGCATCGTTCACATTCCTTATCATCATCATCTTCCTCGTCCTCGTCCTTCTCCTCCTCCAAGAGTGCAGGCGGCGCTGTGATCGACAGTAGTTCTGTCCTCTCCATTGCCTCGCAGCAGAGCTACTGCTGTAACCGTGGGCATCGCATGGGCGGACTTACAGTCATTGAACCCAACGACACTCTCTTCACGGCTCTCGCGTTATTGTCTCGCGAGAAGCTGCATCGGCTTCCCGTATTTGATTGTGGTGTTCAGGGCACTGGAAACCCACTCTTTGTCCTTACCCATCGATCCCTCCTTGCATATCTTTACCGAAAGCAGTCAGATCTCCCGCGGCCCAAGTACCTCCAGGTGAGTAGCGTAGGGCTGCGTATTTTGTGATTCCGTTAGTATCCTAGGTGTGGGGGAGAGATATAAACCTCAAGAGCGTATCCTATCCGCAGCGGACTTAAGTGGGATATTGTTGTATTTAACCTAGTAATACATACTATATCGTTCGGAGGCCAAGTATCATCTAGTTCCGCTAACCCCCCTCTGGATTTGACGAAGCAAAGAACACTACGTGGACACAATCAGAGCTTCTGATAAAATCGATCATTATTTCCATGAGAAATTATATTCTTAACTTTTACACCGACCGGCATGTTGTCCTGAATCGGCTAGACTGTAGAGAAAATCTCGGCGTATTTTCCGCTGCAGTGCTAAGTGTGGGTGAGGTTCAATATTGTACGTACGTTCAAGACGATGATTAGGAAGACTTACGCGTGAATCCGAACGGATTGAAAAGTACCATCGCGCATCGACTTCATCCCCTCCTTTATCAAAAATATCTTAGTGGCAGGATAATTTGGTTCGGATTGGTGTTGGGTTAAGTGCCGGGATCTGGTACAATTGTTAGGTTTAGAGCGGTGATTAAGTGATTAGAGGTCCGAGATCCAACGCTTCCCGCCTTAACCTTATCTCAGTAGCCTTTACGATATACTCTAAGTTAAAGCTGAACCCTAAGTTGTAACCCTATACTGGGGAAACTGGCTATCCGAAGTCACCAGGGGCTTATTAAATGCGTTCCTAATGAAGGGTGTTTTATTCCAACTGGCTGAACCGGATTACATTGCAAGCGTCTAGGTGCTATACACTCCGGCTCTCGGGTGATTTTCCCACTTTTCGATTAAATTACCCGAGTGTGACTATTGCACTCATATAAGCCTCCTGAAGCCACGGATAAGATCTGGGTGTCAGGTGACTTTAGAGTGCAATGACCTTCTTGTGTAATTAGGCACCTAGTGTGATCTTCGGTTCATCGAACTGCTTGCATCCCACTGCCAAACACTTTCGTCCGTCCCCAAGGCCCGAATTTCGGCAAGGAAACAGGTGCATGACTTGTCCCAGGCTATGCACACTTTACAAGGTTTCGCGATAACCCAAACTCCACAGTTCTAGCGTTGGTTTCGACGAGGTCCACCGTGTGCCCTGCAGCAAGGTGGCGTAGGGACGGTGACTTGTACGTGGATTAGTTTTAAGTGATAGTAGACTTACGCTGAGCTACAACACTCTCTTCCCTCCCTATCCTGTGCTCGGTATTTGGACAGATTCAAGAAGACGGGATACGAGATCAGGCGCAGGTGAGAGTTCCATATCGGCCACAGGTGGCTGGCGCGGCGTGATCCTGCATTATAAGCCTCCCATGTTCGGCATTTTTTATGGGAGCGCAACCCGAATAACGCTTGCCGTGCATCAATTTACACATGCATTTAATTGTACGAGTTATAATTCCAACGTCTTATAAAAAGGAAACGAATAGTCATAAAAATGCATCCAGTTTATCGTGACAGCTCTATCTCAATGAAGTGTCTATGGAGTAAATACTCTTTTGCCCACCCGCAAACCACGTAACCGAAGTTACTTCGCATATTTCGATGGCAATTACACAAAAAGTTGAATCCAGCAATTAGGCCTACCCTAATGAAAATCAGTAGCAACAAATTCACAGAAAATAACAAGAGGGTGGTAATTCTAAATGCCTTTCAAGTATAATAAATTCGCCAAGACGAGAATAACCTCCCCCTTCTCTATTTCGAGGACCTTGCGCTAAGTTCAACAGAGTTGAAGGTTAATTTTGGGGTTAATATTTGAGTTAGGTTTCGTGTTAATGTTTCAGTTGGGTTATGGCTGGGTAATACTTACTCATTCTGGAATTTCGCGCATGGCTACTTTTATTACCAGAGAGAGTTCCCATTCCCGTGTCTCAATAAACTCAAAAAAATCATATACGGCACGATTTGCATGCAAACTAAGGTGCTCACGAAATGAAACTGTACGTGCTACTGTGCTACATTTTTGGAACATTAAATAACCCCACCATGAAACAACGGCCAAGAGTGTTTGCTCTGCTCTGTGATAGGGAAAACTCACCGTTTTCTCCGACAGCGCTGGCATGGAGCAGTTGGCATTACTGATAAAATTGAGGAGTTCCCGCAAACGTTTTACAGCTTCATCACATTGCCTTTCTTAAAATGAGGCAAGCATAGCCTAAAATTCTCGGCGCTAGGAGGGGTCGTTGATCTGCGGAAGCCGACCTAGGAATCTCGACCCACTCTGTGCTTCAGCGACGGAGACAAGACAACGGAAGTTAATGAACCGCCCCTATACCTTGATAGACCGTATTAAGCCAGGTTTTTAGTCGACCTCGTCATCGACGCTTCCAGGTGGGCATCAGTGTTGAACCAAGTACAACTACAATGAATTGATATAGCGAACAAAAAAGAACATGCCCAAGTCAGTCTTTTTTGAACGGTATGAAATATCCACAGACGGACCGTCAAATTAAACTCAAAACTTTACTAGAACAGTGGGTTCCGGGTAGCCTTGGTCAAACCCCCTTTAGGTTTCCCTGGTATTGCACGTGCATAGCCCGGCGCTCGAAACTGTAAAGAACTGATGGGATGGTTACCCGGTACTCGTGGATTTAAGACATTAGAGATATCGCAATGGGTCGCCTCCAGACACTGAAGCTTTGCAAAAACCATGCAAGCAAGATCGGATCGGGTGCTGACGTCCTCACCACTCCGTCTGCCCTGACTTCTCTCCGAGGTAGGTAGAACTGTATTTCACCAATATGAGAAACATTACTCGAAGTGTGCCTTCCTATCGTCGGTCAAATTTCCTTAGCCCTACCGCTCTAGCCGAGCGCCTAGTTCCTTCACTGTAACTAATCAGAATCCCTGTAAACTTATCGTGAGGCGTGATCAGTCGTGAATTAGAAGTTTTGCCAATAAAGGGGAAAACATTATCCTTCTGAGGACTGAGGATCAGGCAGCAGTGTCTGTAGTTTCACCGGTAAGACACGGAGATAGGAACCTCGTAACACAGATACTCTTACGCTAGATTCCAGGGAGATTAGAGTTCCCTCCATCAGGCCTAATTGCTGTATTGGACCTGCAACGGATAGAATATTGAATGTTCACCAAGTATCAACCAAGGCTCTAGGCAAGTTATTTCGAGTAACCCGAATATCCAATTCCTGATGGAAACTGAAACAAACAACCAGCTTCCCTTCCTTGATGTACGTGTGCGCCGGTGTGCAACCGGATTACTAAAAACTACATTATTCAGAAAAGTTACCATCAAATACTGCAATTCAACAACAATCTCTCTCTCTCTCTCTCTCTCTCTCTCTCTCTCTCTCTCTCTCTCTCTCTCTCTTCTCGCTCTCTCTTTCTCTCAAACACAAGCGTAGTTGTGTGAGGACAAGATAGGTCGGGTGGCGCTGAGTCTGTGGAGGCTCTGCTGCGGTACTGGTAGTCGAGCTCATGGGAGGAATATGGGAAGTGTTGATGGGTGCGCGAGATGTGCTGGCAGCGCGGTGGATTCCGCTTTTGTGGATGAGCATGTGACCGATCAGGCTCATGCGGTGAGTGAAGGCGCGGGAGCAGCTTTGGCATCGCAGGCGGGCGCGGCGACTGTATGCCGGAGCCCCAGGCACTGGTTCACGAGTCTCCGTGCGATGGATTCACAGGTGACCGAACAGGCCGATGTGTGAGGTAAATTTGCGATCGCAATGAGGACAGGTTAGTACCCAGTTAGTACCCCATCACTGGTACTGGCGGCGGTGGTTGTTTTGCAGGTAGCGGGCGGCAGGTAGTCGGAGATGGTGGGAGTGGGGCAAGTGGTGTTCGTCGCCGTGATCGGCGCATGGGGTGGAGAAGAGAGGATGATGTCGGTGATCGTGGGCGGCGGGGCACCGATGGAGTTGTTGTCAGTTGTTAGGGTGGTCGCGGTCGTGGGGTTGTTGTTGCATTGAGTTCGAAGATGTCCGACCAGGCCGATTTGCGCGAAGAATGTGCGTTGACAGCATGGACAAGTTGGCAGTGTTTGGGCATTGGCGGTGTTGATCAGCGGTGCAAGTGACTTGCGAGCCGCCCTTTTGGCCTTAGCAGCGGCAATCCGGTTGGCTTCATAAATTGCTGCACCAGTCTTCCCGGATCTTCTCCATGCCGTCTATCCTGGGTGAGGTCCTCCCAGGTCGCCGCGTTGATTTGCAGTTGCTTCAGAGATTTCTTCAAAAGTGTCCTTGTAGCGTCGTTTTTAACCTCCCTGTCGGCAAGCACCCGTAGCGAAATCTCCGTAGAAAAGTCGTTTGGGTAATCGCTCGTCGTCTATTCTCACCAGGTGGCCGCTCCATCACAGTTGTACTTGCTTCAGCATAGCGTGGATGCTGAGGATTCTGGTCCGCTCCAGGACTTCCGTATCCGGGATCCTGTCTTGCCATCTCAGCTTCAGTATTCTGTTGGAATAGCTGAGACGGAAGTGATTCATTTTCCTGGCTTGGATCGAGTAGACGGTCCAGGTCTCCGCTTCGTAAAGGAGTGTCGTCAGTATGATAGCCTTGTACATCTTCAGTTTGGTGTTCAGGTGAATACCGTGACGATTCCACACGGAGGCCTGACTGGCTTTGGAGATCTATTGAGCAAACTCGTCATCGATTCTCATGCTGCGTGACAGCGTGCTTCCCAGATAAGCAAAGGCTTCCACAATTTTGAGTTTAGCTCCGTTGACATTGATTTGGGGATCATTGTATTCCGCGCTGGGTGGCGGTTGGTGCATGACCAATATTTTGGTTTTATTGATTGTTAATCCCAAATTGGCGCATCCTGCGGCGAAGAGGTTCAGGCTCCTTTGCATGTGCTCCTCCATCCCGAAGTTAAGGGTGCAGTCGTCCGCGAAGAGCAAGTCATGGATTGTAGCCGTAGACACGTGCGTTGTGGCCTGCATACGCCGACTGTTGAGAAGGTGCCCGTCAGTTCTGTAGGCGATGCGGATCCCAGGGCGCTCATCACGGTACGCGTCCATCAGCATAACAGAGAACAGGAAACTGAAGAGGGTGGGGACCAGTACGCAGCCCTGCTTCACTCCGTTGGTCACTGCGAATGCTTCGGATACCGTTCCGTTGTCAGTGACGCGCGCCGTCATCCCGCCATGAAGCTGACGCACCATGTGCGTGAACCGCTCAGGACAGCCGAATTTCCGCATGACTTTCCACAGTCCATCACGATTCACCGTGTCAAAGGCTTTCGTCAGATTCACGAAGGTAGTGTATAGGTGAGTTCGCATCTTCTGGCACTTCTCTTGTAGCTGGCAGGCGGCAAAGATCATGTCGGTTGTTCCGCGATTACGTCAGAAGCCATATTGGCTTTCCGGGAGTAGTCCTTGCTCCAGGTGACCGCTCAGACGATTTGAAGGTTACGGGCGAAGATCTTCCCGGCAATATTGAGCAATGAGATGCCTCTGTGGTTATGACAGATTTGCTGAGAAACTCGCGCTTGGCGCCACATCTCCTGGAAGAGTGTTGTGAGTTCCGCCGTCTGCCGGGGCCCGCCGTGCTTGTAGACATCCGGTGGGATTGCGTCGTATCCCCGTGCTTTCCCGCTGGAAATCTGTCGCACGACCCGGATGGTTTCTGGTACGGAAGACGTAGGTCCAAGTTATTGTTTGTGTTCACTTGTGGGTGCCGGTCAGTGGCAGCTTCGGAGATGGCTAATAAGCAATTAAGGACACTACGGAAGTGCTCGGCCCAGCGCTTCAGAATTTACGATTTCTCTGTCAGCATTGTTGTGCCGTCAGCCCTGAGCAGCGATGCGATCCCCTTGATACAGGGGCCGTAGATGGCTTTGAAACAGTTTATCATTTCATTGCGATCCGCATACCCCTGGATTTCCTCAGCCTTTCGGACCATCCAAGCGTTTTGCATCTCCCGCGGCCGTTGCTGTACAAGGCGCCGGCATCTGAAGAAGGCTGCTTTGGTGGCGTCAGTCCGAAGGTCCGTGTACGCTTTGTGTAGTCCATTCTTCTCCGTGAGTAAGTTGCTGATGTCGGCGTCATTTTGGTCAAACCAGTCCTGGTGTTAACGGCGTGCGCGTCCAAAGACTTCGAGGGCGGTGGATTATATGACATTTCGCAGTTGACACCATCGTGTCTCCACGGTGGCGTTATTATCTGGAGCATGCAGGTCATCCAGTTTCTGGGTTATATGGTTGCTGAAATCAAAACAGTGAGCAGGCATATTTAACAGAAAAGTATTTAACTTACCTGGCGGTTGCTTACCTTGGGGCCTTCGTCGGGGTTAAAGTCAGAGCCTCATCTGGGAGATGACGAGGCGGTGATCTGTCCAACCATCGGCATCGCGGATCGCCTTGGTTACCAGCACGTCCTGTCGATCTCGCCTCCAGACTAGAACATAGTCCAGCAGTTGCCAGCGCCGCGACCGAGGGTGCATCCACGTGGCCTTCTCCCGCGTCGGAAGGCGGAAGAAGGTGTTGGTCAGCAGGAGACGGTGTTCCGCACACGTTTGCAGAAGAAGGAGGCCGTTAAAGTTACAGCAACCGAGACCACGGGGACCCAGCACTCCCTGCCAGGCAGCGTGGTCCGTCCCGAAGCGGGCGTTGAAGTCACCAAGGATAATTAACTTGTCAACCTTCGGCGCAGTCGCCAGCAGGGTGTGCAGGTCTTCGTAGAATTTGTCCTTCGCCGCATCAGAGCTCGTCATTGGGGGAGCGCAGGCGCTCTTGATGGTGGCGAACTTGGCTCCCCGAAGAGGCAGGCGCAGGTTCATCAGGCGATCATTTTTACCCTGCGGCGGACAGGGCAGACGTCCCACTATAACGTTCCAGATGGCAAAGGCGACACCAGCATCGCGTCGCTCTGCCTTTGGTCGGACGCTCCCGAAGACGCACCCACCTCCTCCAGCTGACCCTGCTCAGCCAATCGGTTCTAGCTGAGACTTGCAATGTCCACTTTGTAGCGCGCCAGTTCCCGAGCGAATAGCGCCGTCCTCCTTTCCGGCCTTTTGCTCCTTGGATTCTCTAAAAGTGAACGAACAGTCCGGGCTGCTAGTGTTGGTGGATTCACCCGATCAGCCCGGAGAGTACGGCGTGGGGATTCGGATACGGGTATTGTTGTTTGTTTGAGTTTTACAGCCGTGTATTTTGGGATCTGTGAGCTGTGGCCGGTTGCAGAAGACTTGAGATCCAGCATTTGTTTAGAGCACGTGTTCTAGCCCCTTCTTCTGCGAAGAGGCAAGCAGTGCTGTCCCTAAATAGGGCTGCTCGGACATCCCAGACGGCTGCCGAACTCCACTGTGGGTCGCGGTTTTGGTTTAGTGGGAGAGCGAACCGATTTAGCCTGGGCCGCCTACGGAGTTGCTGTCGCGCCCACTGTAGGACTTTTTAGAGGGGGGAGGTGGGATGTTAAGGAGTGAGAGGTACCGGGTGTGGGGGCACTCAGAACACCGGAGACCCTCACCTTGTTTAGCTCGCCGACCGTGACGGTTGCCCAGGTTGTGGCCGCTGGGAAGAACCCAGCTTTGAGGAACCAAAGGTGAGAGTTTTGTACCAGCTAAAGGCGGTCACAGGAGCATTCACCACCTGTACGAGACAAATGGAGAGACCAAATGCAATCTCTGTGGTGCTACCCCTAACTAGTACCCCTACACCCCGCACAACACACATCTGCTAGAAGCCTGAGGTAGCGAAAGACGAAAAAAAACGATTAATTAAAAACAGACTTATTCGGCTAGTCATTTAAACGTTCTGGTCAAATTTTGGCATCAAACGCTCTGCGAGTGGAAAGCCAACCAATCTCATCAAAACGTTAGAAACAGGACAAATCTGTTCCAGTAGACAACTTCACTTTCTCAGCTAAGGTAAGTACACGGGAATAGGTAATTGTTCTAGAATTTGGGGGAAATTCACTTGTATTACGGGGAGTTTCCCATTTCTGTGTCTCACCTTTCACTAGTGCGAGACACGAGATTCCCTCTTTCTTTGAGGCCTAATTGGTGTGCTTAGAGATCTTTGTTGCTTATGGGACACGTACACAGGCTATTTACTTCTAACAAACACTGCGCCCACGCCCTTCTCCTGTCATTTTGTCATCGTATCCTTGGAACACGACGGATGCTTCACTTCAAACAAATGCACACGCGTGTCCCGTTGCACCCTCCGCGACAGTAGTGATCCTCCCTGGTGAAGGGCAAACTTACCCGTTATAAGACTCAAAACACTTTGTTCGTGGTTTCTGCACACGTCCTCACCAGTAGTCATTCACAGAGGTTTTCGAATTTGTGAGGTGGACAACACGGACTGCCACAAGATCACCTATGCTCCAATCCCACCTTGGGCCAAATGCTGATCACAGGTTTGTCGGTTAATCGCATATAGATTTCTTAAGGGACGCTGCATTGTTAATCACTCTAAACTTAAAAGGTATTTTGCATGAATATGTGACTAGTTTGTACAGATGGAATAAGTGCAACCTTAATGACACAGGAACATCAAAAGTAAATAGTTGTTGCGCACCACTTGTTTGGAAAATCATTCTAGTCGACTGAGGTACTTGCGCTCTAACCAGGTATCGTATTTAATAAATTTCTGCTCAGACGTACTTGAGCACGACAACTAACTAGTGCTAACTCTCACCAGTTCGCTTACATGGTTCGCTTACACGGTTCGCTTACATGGATGCTCGAGCATACTGAGCGCATCATTTGCCATTGCCCTAGCATGACAACAGCTCTTCCTGATCGCTCACTACCTGGGATTGACGAACTTATATCTGGAGAGGGGAGGGAGAGAATTGGTGAACCTGTTTTTGAACAATAAAAACGTCGATTTCCATATCTTGGGGGAAATACGGTAAAAAATTATAGGCAAAGCTATTACCTGACTATCAAGAGAACAATAATAGACAGCCAGCCTGTTTTTTTTTCTTGCAGATGGGTATAAAGGCGGCCGGTGTCGGAACTTACAAAAATTTGGCCCTGGTAACCCCGTACACGAAGTTGGTCAAGGCCTTGTCCTTCTTCGAGGGCGAGCGGGTCTCTGTACTGCCCGTCGTGGACTCTGTCTCTAAACGCCGGCTGCAGGACATTTTTGCGAAGTTTGACGTCATTGTAAGCATGATTCCTTCCTTCTACCCCTATGCTAAGCCCATTGTGTCACTTGGTAGTATCCTTAATTGCCTCACCGGCAATACTTCGCCTATCGATCTCAATGATGGTCGCCCTCCTTTTACGGGAAAACCTTGGGAGTTCCGTTATGAGCTTCCGTTGTAAGCGCCTTGGTGAATGCCGAAATCACCGACTGGGACAGTCGGAGCCCAAAGTACGCGTTGATAGTTAAACAAAGATACGAATTGACAAGTATTAGGGCAAGTTTTATACGACAATTCTCTGCTATCCATCAGTTTAATCTTGACCCAGAATTTGCTCTTAGTGCTGTGATTGTGTATATAGAGAGTTGGCTTATTTTGTGTTTATCTGTAATATTATCGTTTTTTTCGCAAAAAGACTTGCGTCCTTTTTGTACGTTTACCTGGTTTTTCACAGCAGACTCCTATACCTATCTATCGTGTCTGTGTTTCCCAGGAGTCATCATCAACGTTAACAGTTTCAGCGAAGTCTGTGATGGTTTCTAGTGACATCTCCCCTGTCCTCCTGGTTTGCAAGTTGTTTTTGACATACGCGGACCGGGCGTTCTAAGTACCTGTGTGCTCCAGTAAAGATGAGTCTGTCTCAACGTCATGAAAATGCTCTAAATATGTAACTGCCCAAACGGTTGGTTGTAGATGGTCAGCGTGCGTCGATTCACCCAAAGAAGTTTCTTAAGACAACACAGGCGGAAGTGATTGACAGCGCAGGTACTAGCTAGGAGCCCATGCACGTGTGTCGCCGATATATCGCGCTCCGACTTTCGAGGCTTCCCTCTATAGTGGGTTTTACATGCAATAATATCTAAATATACATCGCATATTTCTGCAGACAATGGGCCTTTTTATTGCTTGTGCATACTTTCTGAGTTATTTTACTCTATTGATTTCATTCACGAAACGTTATTCACGGATGGCTGTCTTACGTATTAAATAAAACTCCAATGACATACGATATGTATATTTTGCGTTTTACATATAAACAGTGCTGTATAACTGTGTGGGAAATTTTTATAAGAATGCGGGAGGGTTTATAAGAGTTGAAAATATATAAAATAATCTTATAAACATATGGTTTGTACTTCCCGGAGGGGGGTCCTGGGACGCAATCCCCACGGTCCCGGAGGAATCACTGTATTCTGCCGCTCCATATCCCAGTTAGGGGTTCAGCTCATCAGTGGATTCTCCAACGTTCTCCTTGTGTTTTTCTGGTAGATGCTTTTGGTTTTCAAATTTCTTCAGAAATTAATGCGTCAACTTAGAATAAGTTCGTCAGAATGAAGCTTTGTAGGCTAAGTCCGAAAGTAGATAAGAATATTTGATTCGAAATTTATCAACCTTAGCGGAATAATCGAACAATTTTCATAAACAGCCAACAATTTGAGCGTCTTTTTGGTGTAAAGGTTTTCCGTTATGTACGTACGGCTAGTGTCTGTCTGTTAACGAAAATTCTGAAGTTCGTTTTCAATTAGGAAGTAGTACATAAGTGGGATTGTTATATTTATTAACTCGGAGAATAATTCCAACATATTTCAAGCACAACAGAAGGTCGGCTTTTGAATGAATGTCTTTGCAGCCGCCTACAAAAACTGCATTCTATGAAGATGACTACTTAGTAGTAGTAGTAGTAGTAGTATTTATTTGCTTTAGGTAGGATTTATTTTCGATGCCTCATAAAGTCGAAGATATTTTTTAGAAAAAGTAAGCAAGCATCTTCTGTCTACTACTTCCATAGCGAATCGCGTCTTCTTCAAATTTCATATTCAAGGTAAAGGTGTATGTAGGTTTCTTAAAAAGGTTTTCAATTACCGAATAATTTTGAGCCTGGCCTGCAGTTGCATTTGCGTTTACGGTTTTCAGTCGCCAAGTTTTATGCTTTCCGCGTAAAGAATAGCGTACACTCTTCTACTTCATTAAGGAGATATCATATATAATAAAATATTGCAATGGATTTGGACCACGTTGTACACTTCACCAGGAGGGCAGCATAAATAAACGAACGGATAAGGTGCAATTCTAACTGCTCATAAATGGAAACTTTTGTGAAACCTAAAGATAGTCTTTCGTCAAGCCTAAAATTTAAATACGAAGTGATTCGCTATCAAACGATATCAAGAAAGAATATTTCTGAGCATGTTCGCTATAAAATATACTTGTATTTATAAGTGTATAGATAATCAATCGAAAAGTGTATGCTACCTAAGTAGCCATTTTAGCCTACTGCGGTTTTTCGTTAGCGTATCCGATATATCACGGGATTTTGACGCATGATAATCGATATTACAACCCCTCAACTTAAATAATCTTTCCTAGTAGGAAACACATTGCAGAATTTCAGTTAATATTTCATGAGATCGATCACCAAATGCATATAACAGTGTGCTCAGTACGACGGGTTTATATCGGTTTAACTTAAAATCAAGTGTTCGACGTTATAGTTCCACGTAAGTTTTCCAAAAGCCTGACTAGTTTTGGAGGCTGGAGCCTCAATTTCATAGCTGATTGTGGTGTTTTTGTAAATGTTGTTATCCGAAAGGCAGCTCTATTTAGAATAGCAAATAATGATCGTTGGCCGCGCCCGTCTGTTTCATGTATTCTCCAGTTGACCCAGGTTAATGCGCGATGTCTCGTGCATTCTGGTGGATGGTAGATTTGCGCATATAGCAGCGAAATGCGCGGTTTCTCTGCGTAGCGTAGTGGGTACTCAATCGTTGAACATGAGTGGCGGCGTACATTAGTCCGAGCTCTTAAAGTTATCCTTCCTTATGACATTTTATGCGAATGTCTAGGCACCGACCCCCGTTTTCCTACAAGGATTATGCACTGAGCCCGATGGCCTTGACCGCCTACAACAGAAGAGACTACTGACATGCCGAGTAAACGACTGTTGTGCGTACCATTATGCGTAAGAGTGATTACTGAATACCGCATCCTTGCCAAACGCATTCGTTGGGAACGCATAGGAACCAAAAACACGATAAATAAACTTCCAGGTGAAATCTTGGCAGTTTTTCCATTTAATTCAACCGCAGTAAATATGGGCAGACCAAATGACGAGACAAACGTTGGCTCTCGATCCGGTATCACATCTTCCCGTTTAGCGCTATCTATGGTATAGACAAAAAAGCGATAAGGTTCAAGTTTTTGCTGCGAACTTTACTTGGTAGGTTGGAAGCCCAACTGCCTATATGTGCGCTTTCCTTCGCTTATTACGAAGTAGTGGATTATGCTTCCATACTGTAATCGGACTTTATCGTAGTATATTTACAAACAGCACTAACCGTCAGGATGACATTATATGGGTTATTTCGATATAAGGATGCAGACGACCGAAATCTGAACGATGATTGTTGGGCAGGTTACAGTGGAGACTGTATCAACAGTCGGGGGTTTTGATTAGCACTTGCTACCATGTTAGTCAAGATCTTAGCAAGTCTGACCCTTCGGCCTCCATAAACATCGACATCCAATTCTTGTGAGCTGATATCTGGGCTATCTCAGTAAATATCAGCCGAAATTCCAAAATATATTTTCTGTTCGAAGGACTGCTTAAGTGCGGTTGTAATGTCGATTATCGCGCAAAATAATCCCCAGATATTTTAGCCACGCTAAGATTTCGGCTTTTAACTGAAATTTTTCCGGGCAGTCTGCAAAAACTACACTGTAAAAATGTGCTTACTTATTCAAACACATTTTCTAGGAAGCATGCATAGAAATAACCCTTTCGTACCCGTTTTATAGCAATCTACGTCCTCACTAAATTTAATACTCGAAGAAAGGGTATCTTTCGGTTTTAAAAATATTGTCAGCTCCCGAATGATTTCGAACCCGACCTGCAGTTGCACTTGTGATTAGGCCTTCCAAAATACATGCTGTATACTTTACATGTAAAGAAGATCACACATTTCTCTACGTTATTAAGATGCCATATACGACAACTGACGTTTCGCAATGAATGTAGGCCATGTTGTATCCATAATAAGCATTATTCACGTGGACAATTTACGACCTCAAACATCTTTAAAATTAAACCGAACGACACCCCTTCCTAAAGTATAAAACGTGAAGATGCAATTTGCTGCACAATGAGCACAAGAGGGAGCATAGGCTTACTGCACCCCACATTTGCATTTTAAAAGTTGTCTTGCATACTCATGTCAGCTTCTGTTTTCTTTCCCTGAACTGAATTGACAACTTCCTGTAAAAACCCAAACCCTAGCGTAACGATACGGCGGTGGTAATTCGGCCTTCGTTATTCGTTTGACTGATTCGTTCTTTCAGGATTGCTGTAAACTAGTTTCACTTGACGTTGATACTTGGTGAGACTTGCAGACATTTTGATGTTGATGCCTACCCACAGTTGGCTTCTTGTCCTGCGGCCTCTAATATTTCCTTAACAGTCATCCCCTTGCTGCCCTCTTGTAGACTCTAATCCTGGCGGGAATTTACAAAAAGCCGGACATGACCGTACAGGACGTCTTGGATATATGTAAGGTGAGTTACTATGACCGTGATAAAAAACATAAATCAGGCCCTGGGTAGATTTGATTCTCAAATCGCCAGCCGCATCATAGTGATTCGGGCTGCTGGTGTGCTGTCTAGTTTCCACTGGCTGCCAACCTCGACCTTTAGGGAACTCAACTGAAACACAGTCTGCCCAATTCGGGGTCCACATACGGTTAAATTGGACTCCCATCGATCAGCAGCGACCCAGACTGGCTCGCTCGTTCACGAAGGTTCCCATTGGGGTCGCCCTACACCGAAACAGATGGCATATGCATTAGTCAAAGAGAGTCGTAAGCTCTTAAATAGACGCCTTTTAAGCAAAGACTAGAACCAGTTCGAAATGAAGAAACCAACTTGTCTCCTGAAAACCAGTTGCCTATCTACTACTCAAACGACTGACGCTCGCCGGGATCAACGGTCCTCATCGAACACACTTCCAGAGTATTCCAGTTCACTTTTGCTATGAACTCTCTTGACTCAACGGACTTGTAGTCGAACGTGCGGTACACAGGAGTGCATGAATCCACGGAACATTTCCCTAAACAGATTTTGAGCTTCTCCCCCTCCTTCCTCTTTGTTTTAGAAAATCCACCGCGGTGTCATTCCTTCCATGCCTGTCCCACCAGAGGGTCCCAGCAAGTTTGCCGTGGAGACCTGCCTACCGACAGATACGATCCAGCACGTTTTAAACAAGCTAATGCAGACTGGGGTAAGACATCCCGACTCCGCTCCCTACGAATTAATCCCTTCCTGACTTGCCTGATTTCCCTCGTCGAGAGTTGACAAGCGCACAGCAATGCATAAATCTTGTTAGTATAAGTGAATGCTCTGGCCTTCACCGAACTGAGTACTATGTTAACTCGATAAAAACAGACAACAGATAAGTAAGGAAGGTTGGTTAGAAAATTTATTAGCCCGAAGTGAGGAGCAAATCGGTTGAACATCAAGGTACAGACATTAAACTTCCAAGCAAAAATTGCAGCGATGTCTACTAAGCTCATATACCCCATCCATTGTAGTACCATCGTTTAATAATCGTGGACAACCACCAGGACTGTCGCGTTGAGGGGGTGGTCAGTATTTCGGATCTCCTCTACTACATGGTGCTGCAACAATCCAACCCTCAGTGTGCTGACCTCACAATGAGCACGGAGGCTGTGAAGGCTATCCTCCCAGACTGGCAGTTCAGTGAGGACACAGAGCCGGCACGGGCAGTCCCAAGGCGACCTCTATTGCCTTTCGAGGAGCATGAGAGGTCAGTGCAGATACGGAGTCAGAGACCAGTAAGCAGCCTCCCTCCTTGCCTGAGGTGCAGACACTGACGCAGTTAGATAATCAGGAGGGAGTTCCGAAAAGGCGCAGCAGTGGAGCGTTCCGCGGCGGGCGCCAAGGTAAAAAGCTGACGTCAGATAGACCACTGCGGATGCGGCAAGTGACTTCATCTTCCGAGTCCTCGCTGTCCAGAGATTCATCCCGAAGCTCCACTTCTTCAGCCTTATCTTCTGGCTCCAGCACACCCGAAAGCGCCGGCGATTCTTCCACATCCTCGGAATCGGCACCGCAAGTTCGGTCCTCGCTCAACAGCTCCAACCCTCACAAAGTTGGTCAACCGACACTGGGTCCGTGGGACGGACCCACCCGGTCGACTCCTCATCTGACGACGGCACCAGACCATTCAGAAGAACTTTAGACATCCCTGTTCAATAAAGCAGGAATGGAGTACCATTCGGTATGGCAAATCGGACCATCAACCGAATGCATGTGCTTTTACCTCCAACTGAATGCCCTCAGGGTGCGTGGACCACGCGCAGTAACTGTAAAAAATGGCGATACCAGAAAAAAGGCAATCGCATGCGCCAAATCCCCCCCCCACCCCATTGAAACTACCCCCATCCTCATGACAGGACTAGTTCACAAACTCTTTCACCTCCCTCTCAGAGATTTCCGATTCGTCGAAGCCTTTCATGAAATAAAGCGGCAAGATGTTCAGATCATCTTCGGTCGCCGGCAAGTGCACTGTTGGACCAATCTGGCGCCCCCGGACGCTAAAGCAATCCAATTTCCGAAACTATATATTAATTTCGAGTTGGGGGTCAGTACCATATCTCCCATCCCATTGCCACCCCTCCTTTCACGTTACAGACTGCTCTGATTTTTTTCCAGTCTCAGGCAGACCGTTTTTACGCGTTTCTCTCTTTTGCCTTTAATAAGGCCAAGTCCAGGGTCTATCCGGCGAACCTAGCATGACGAATACGAAATAAGCACCACAAATGCGCCAGGTACACACCATATGCGCACGTCTACACTGTACTAGGATATCTAGGTGGGCAGATCAAGACGCCTGTCTCATCAACGGTCGGCCTCAGGAATCGGAGGTAGTCTGGCGTCTAGATTACTCACTATAATCCCACACGCTCGACCCCACACTGAGGCGTTGAAGATCGTGGCGCGGAAAATTTTCGGCTGGAAAGAAAATCCAGTCAGGCACTTTTTCAATGTGACCCTTTTAGCACTTAACACTTCCGTTAGATTTGAGCCCGTGTAGAACGCGAAAAACAGCGACTACACGCCGTCATCGACTGCGTCCAAAAATCATTCTTTGCCGAAATGACTTAGACAAAACATTGGTTGGGTTGACCTAGCCAGATCCAGCGCTTGACTCTTCGCTTGGCCTTCCAATATATCGAGGAGCACTAACGGTCGCAGTTTCGATGGTCACCAAATGACGGGATAATATGGTTCTACTTACGACTGTGAGTCAGGCTGCAAGTACCCCTTCTCTACAGAAATCTCACCTGCGTGACACCGAGGATCCCTTAGGTGGTAGGTGTGGAGTTGGTACACACGTAAACGAGTTGTTTGGCTGTCAGCCGGTGCCCTCACGTGTAACTCCGCTAGTTTGACCTTGTCTTGCCACCGCCGCAATTGGCGTGAGACAGATGTAGCGTAGATCTGCTGCACCATAAAGATTCACAACCAAGTAACCCCTTTACCCACACAGTTCGATCGTTGCATCTGAGAAGGTCCACCGTGAACACCACGGCAATGTAGCGCAGATACGGTGAGTTGCGCGTTAATTACATCATAATGAGAGTAGATTTACGCTGCATCTACCACACCTCCACGTTGGGCAGTAGCCAATTTTGCTTGCGACAGTGGAATCTAAAATAATATCCTTGGAGAACCTTAGCGACCGTATGAATGTGGCACATCTATGGAACACTGCCTGGATTCCATGTTTTTTTGGGATTCAGACAAAGGTAATATAAAACGATCATATTTAAAGCCACTGAAGACCTTTTTCGGTGACTTTTATTGAAGCAAGGTCGGCGGCGTAAGATCCTAAACAAAATTGTGGAGGGAACGACTGTTTTTCGTCCAGGTGACGTGCCACTGAAGAACCTGGGAAGATGGGCTTCACTTGAAGTAAGTTGACGCGTCATAAGTCAGATGACCCAGACGTTCACGATATATTAGAGACCGATCCCTGTGTTTCAGAGTGGCAGGTGGCCTTTCAAAATGGCGAATGAGGTACAAGAGCGCGGTGGCTGTTTTTCGAATTCGGTCGTGGATGAGACTCTGAACTGAAAGACCTGCATTTAATAGCTGGTTGTGGCTATAATTGCGTGCCGGGGATCACGTACGTGGTGATCGGTTTTCCAATACCTGAGACGAAATAGATTTGGTAGTCAATTTAAAAAGGCTGTGATCGCTTTTGTCGTCTTAAACGAGATGTCAGGGACGAGGATAAGTTATAGGTTGAAGCAGTATACAGGGTTTAATTCCAATCACCTATCCAAAAGGGCTAGTGGCTCACTATAGCTTCCAACTGATAAAACCAATTTCAGTTTATATTAGATTAGGTCGCTTTTCCCTTAACAAAATCAACTGTTCGCGTCGGATAGACGCAAACTCACCTAGACCTGCCGGATTGAGAAATTGCGGATCCGTCGGCAATGTGTAAACTGAAACCAGTCACTGAACTGTCTATCAACGTCAAGCCAGCCTAAGACGGCAGATGGACGCGAAAGCGCAGCATGTAGACTTAGGAGCTGTCTTTCTACAGGTCATGGCACGTATTTGTTTAGCACTCGGGTATTAAGGGCTGGCGGGTCAGATGACAGATGGATACACATTAGCAACTCCTTAATTTGCGAGAAAAGCTGGCGTAGGGTGAGAAACCGATATTAACTGCGGCTACAATTAGTACCACGCCGTAAGTCTATAAAGCGAGCATGGTATAAAGGATGGAGTTAAGGTCAAGAGAGCATTTATGTGTCTTAGGGGAGTTAAAAGGTTGACACAAAAAACCTGAAGGAGCACTGCTTCCAACATAGTTCGGGTGAAACTGCAAATAAAGAGTGCAAAACTACTCAAAGGGTGGGGTAATCTTATTTTTTTCCTTTTCTGTGGGTAGCATACTTCGAAGTCAACAGCAGAGTTGCGTGTATAACACAAGTAGCTTAAGCAGATGTGCATTACCTGGCGAAGACCGGCCAAATAACGTTAACTGTCGCAGCGTCACAACTAGGTCCCTTCGTTGAGCACGTAATGAATCATATTTACACCGCCAAGATTCAGGGGCAGTACAGCACAGGCGTTTTGCGCCTATCCGTCAGGTCTCAGCGGGTCGGCCTGTTCACGTGTACCTGGAAGTCATCTCACATGATGCGTAAACAGAAGTACGGCAGCCACGTAGACACTAAACTGTGATGAACAAGTGACCGGTATCTACTGCTTAATTCTCGCGACTTCGCTGGAGCAATGTTTGGTGAGGATATTTCTAAGTCGCCATGTAAAAAGCTTTTCATCAAATGCTGATTGTACCTGACAGCTCCCTCTGGCCCCATAACAGTTTAGTAATGCTGGCTCACAGACCTTCGCACGCATTGGTTGCGTTCTCCACCGTTTGCGCACGCCCCGGCAGTTAGCAGAGACAAGGAGAAATATTGTAAGGACATAGCGCAGTTTTTTAGCCGCCTAGGCAATTTTGGTGTGATCAGTACTTTGAGATACAGGCGACAAATCATGGACTTGCACGAAATGAGAACCCTAGCCAAATTTCAAAATTTCTAACGCAAACCCTCAAATCAAAAATGCGGCACTTTCGTGGCACGATCAACCCGTAACGCCACCCTCCGAACGACACGAAGCATACGCCGCCACCAGATGGCCTCTGAGAGCTGCCACCAGGCGGAGTGACAAATGCTAAGATTATGACTAAATCGGCCAAGTGCCCGACAAGCCCTCCTCTTTGAGAGATAACTACGAGATTGCAGTTAGCGCAGTTCTTCTAAAAAAACTTGTAAGCCATACTAGGTCACTAGTTTTCACGGCCAAACCGTGTCTATTGAAGCATGCAGCTGGTGGCTATTTGTCACATGTATGACGCCCCATCCAGGATTGTTGCTCAGGATGCAATACCATCCACATGCAGTGCAAAGACAAGTCGCAGGATGACTGGAAGCTTTGTTTTCGAGGTTATGCTGTCACCTCACCACCGTTTTTAGCACCCTCTTCCGATAAGCTTCCTATGCCCCCCTATCCAAATTCCACAATCACCACTCATGTCTGGGTTAAAAGAGACGACCGCAAAATCCACTTCCGAAGGTTTGGGTAGTCATTTGCCTAACATTTACTTTTGATGATGGGGACCTTCAGTCGCCCATTCATTTGCGGAGATCGCTACTTAAGAAAATCGACGGCTGCCGTGACCGCAAGGTCACAGTGGCTTTTGTGAGCGTATGCGCTGGAGAGCGGCGTACCTAAAGGGTTAAACGCCACTGAGAGTCGTCTCATTGTGAGCACCGACGCAGTTCTCTGATGTGCAACCGGTTAATAATTCGGTTGAGGATATCAGTGGCACAAGCCACCCAGACTACTGACAGTCAGACGCTTGTGCGCTCATTGCGTAATACATTTCCTATAACATCGGTCTGATTACCATTACTTTCGGAAAGGAGAATTAGTGAGTAAAGATCATCTTAATCCTTCACTAGTCGAGGATACACATCCGTAAGCTGCGCAGCCAGCCGACAAGTAAAAGATTGCATATTTCAATAACAAGGGGAATATGTGTTGACATGTATCATTAAGTTCAGATGATCCCCAAGGTTCGGTGGGAGAGCGAAACCAGCAACCAGTTTAAACCCCGCCTAAACGACGATGAATAAATTTACCCAATCATGATCTCTGGTTCCGTATTAGTTTCACACGTTTGAGAAATATCATTTAAACCGTCTGAGAAGGCGTTCACCAGTAAAAACAAACAAAACGTGTTTAACTGCAGCCCTCAAAAATGTCGGCGTACTCTGATTCTACAAAGGGTTGGACCAGGTTGGTAACTGTGAGGTAAAAAAGCCTGCGGCTGTTAGCTAAAAAATAGTTTGATTTCCAGGAGATTAAAAAACAACGTCCGCTATACCCACTTCAATACGTCCCAGCAATTTACAACAGTGGGAAAGCTTTAATATGAACTGACCTTCACAACAAAAGATGCTCCTCATGGTGACAGAATAAACACGAGAGACCGGCAGTATAATTTCAAAAGCACTTAACAAAAACCGAGCTAATAAACATGGCCTATGATCAAAAATGACCCCAGCACACATTGACACAAGCGCCTTCACTTTCATGGATAATATATGCGTATGGCCTCTTCTCTTGCGGTCATTACTTCGTGGCGATGTGAGATTTGTAGAGATGATGGTTGTGAAGGAGGAAAATGAGAGGGATGACAGATTTCGGGTTTGCAGCGGCAAGCAGTGTTGTAGACTGGTGTTTGAGGAGTTTGGGTGTCGCTGGAACCTCTTGTGTACTGCTGACGGTGACTGCTCGTCCCAGCATGGTGATGATGGTTTGTGATGGTGGAGAAATATGGGAGGGGAAAAAACAGAAATGTTATGGGATGGAGAAAACGGCAGCACATAAGAGCAATCGAACGGGTTGAGACACGACAGTTGCTGTAAAAAGAGGAATTAGGCAAGACGAATTGAATTTTGCATGTTAAGGATCAGTGAGAAAGGAAAAAGGAAAACCGAAGATTGGTCTGAGAACAGGCGCAAATCTACGGATATTCGAGGGAAATTGAACAAATTTTAATCTAGATTATATCACGGCAGCGGCGGATGAAGAATATTGGATACCCATCGAAAGACGCATGTCAGTTGAATGACAATGATCACACTAAACGCGGTAGTGCCGAGCATATAAACTAGCCAACGACTCGATGGTTGCGTTTTCGTTTACCATAATGAACTGGTGGGCTAGGATTGGGAATGAAGAGCTAGCGGATGTGGAACGCTTACGTATAAAATTTGAAGTTTATGCGACCAATGAGATTTCTCATATTTATCGGATAGAAGTACGTACGACGGTTATTTGTACCCAATTAATTGCAGGTGAGTGTGAAATGGACTTGGCACACATGCCGCACAGGAACTGAGGAGATTATTTGTGAAATAAACAAATACACCTACTAATTAAATAGAGTAGGCATGTTTACCAAACTACCGGATAGTCGAACCAACCGACGGACAGGGAGCCAAACAAGACCAGGCGTTAACAGTCACACTGCTAAAACATGGGCACTCGGTGACAAAGCGTACATAATGAGATTGTAGGAGTACCAACAGCCGGGTACACCTATAAATAATGCAATCAGAAATAAAAGGATGAAGCAGTTGACTAACATCACGAACATTCTTCCTGCCTTTCCTGGAAAAAATGTCTGATGAACATATGAATATGGCAGCGGATAGAGGCTTACTATATAGTGATAGTCGAGCACTTGAACCTTAATGCGATGGGAGACGCGACTTGGGTTGCCAAACCTCAGGGTGGGACGGCGCCAATGTGTCGCGTGAGGTGAAACTGAAAGCCAGTCGCATCGTAAAGGGGAAACGTGAACCAGCCCGAGGAATAGTAGTGTGATTACAAACAATCAAGGCCTCGCATGCCTCTTCGAGCGTGCCCCATTCAAGAAGGCCCGACGAGGATCGGTCATTCTTCTGAAAGGGCGTCACAGTTCTGAAAGGAAGTAAAGAAACAGACCGAAACTTAGATGATAAGAGAATGGACGGGGCACTTTGTAGAGGGGGTCTGAATTAGTTTAAACAATGAACAATGAGAAATATGCAACTAAGGACACGCTTGAGAAAAGTAAGGACTCACAATGGGATTGTAACGGCAGCATTGGCAAAAATGCTTTGAATTTCTTCGGTGCTGAAACTGGGTGGACAGTTCCAATAATGCAGAACATTTGAAGGTGGATAAATGCGATTCTTGGCGGCACTTTCTGGTTGCAAATATCGGTTGTTACGACTGTGCGTGAAGTCCTTGTAGGACTCGGTTCCATCGGGAAGCGTATGCGGCTGGGGAACGTCCATGATCTGCGTCTGACGGCTGGGTTGACCCTACAATTACATCGACGATAAAACAATTCAAACTGCGAAAGGAAAGATTTAAAGAGGCAGAGATAAGAACATTGATAGTTAAGGCCACATCTTAAATCAGCAGATACAAAAATTGTTTCAGCGTAGTTAATGACATTCTTGGAACTAACTTATTTTTCCCGAGTTGCGAAAATTCCCACTGAAGAGATTATTTGGCGAGCAATTTCACAAGCAAACAAATGCTCGCCAAATGGTGTTTTGAATTTCACTAAATTATTGGTAAAACCAACTTAAAACTCTGCTTATCTCGCTATATAGCCTAGTTGTATCTAATAGGACGTAAACGTAGCTCAAGAATGCAAGCAGGTGACTTCCCTTTATATTTAGCAAATTTTTACCGGAGGTATAGAACCAATCCATGAAATGATTTGTTTTATCGCCTCCTTAGCAGGTTCGAGGACAATTACTGAACGACGAGGCCAACCAAAAACGCGCAGCATTGGAGTATGACCGCGGGGTGAGGATTCCAAAACAACTTTGTAGCCTGACTTTTACTCAGAAGTTAAATAGGGTTGCTTAGACTGGTTTTCATAAAACTTTCAACCGACTAGAATTTAGGCAAAGATCGTATCGTGTCACTGCTAGAGGTTCAGTTGCGCATCAATAACGGAGTAGGGGAGTGGGGGGCGTTTCGCAATTCTTTTGCTACAGGTGACAAATCCAAGATAAGAAGGACCGATAGTTGTGTTTCACACCCTCCGGTCGAAGAAATACCCACTTTACTGCAAAATTCCGAGTTTACGCGGTGCATATTTGATCGGTGCTGCTTTTAGGTTTACGGGTGTTAGCTTCTCAGGTAAGATCTGTAATTTGCAAATTACTGGTCAAAAGTGTGCAACAAACCCCTTGTTCCTGACTATGCAATGAAGCCCGAAACAGAAAAATTCACAGCCCTTAATTCCAATCGATCTCAAATAAATATGGTTTCTCTGGTTTGGGCACGTCTGTAGCTCACTGCTCGATCGAACTGTATCCTATGTGTCAGCGGGCGAAACGATGCTGAAAACGATCTATAGCCACCAGCTTAATGTCTCCGGTGATGAATACACCTAGTAAACTTCGCACATAACCATCAACTGTAGCGAAGTCTTGTCCGAGACACCGTGAAAAGTGGTAAAATCAGTACTGATAATACTTACGAGCTACTTTAAAAGCAAGGCTTACTTAGACAGATAAAAGTGGCTTAAGCCCCAAGCCCGGGAATGCCTTCCTGTGGACTAAACGCATTCCGCGCATTCCAAAGCTACTAGCACCCTGGAAGTGGACGGTAGATTTCACTTACGCTTCATTACTTGAAAAGGTCACTTTGACAATGAGAGATTATACTGTTATAGCCCGACGGGTAATTGTAAGAGGGCAGGTTTAGAAACAAGACTTATTCTTAAACTGCGAACATGAGGAGTTTTTCTCTTATCAAAACTGACCTCATTTGGTGCCCTCTGCGTTCTGGAAACATTCTGGACTATCGCGTGCCAAATAGTGATGGCGTTCCAGACATGTCCGAGATTACAGCGTGAAGGTTGTTGATTGGCCGTTTCTTGCGTGAGAATCCCTCACGGGAAAAATACTGAATGTTCGATCTGCCGCATGCGAGAACAAAAGCATCACGCGTGTAGCCCACGCTACTTGGCTGTCAGAGTCAGCATGCCACAGCCGGCACAGCGCGTGGTTGCGTCATTTGGCCATGGGCCGCGCCGTAACAATACAATAGACCCCAGATAACTAAATCTCCTAAGCATCATGTAGGGCAATATTTGGAGGGATAGTCCCTAGCAGGCGGAAATTATCAAGTTAATGCAGACATTAAGAAACGAGTAGAAGGGAACTAAAGGCAATATTATGGGAGGTTAGTGGGAATGAACGCCAGCGCAGTTGAAATTATAGCAGATCAATTTTCTCTGCAACAATCTAGTTGGTGACGCGAGTTAAGGCAAGGGGACTGTGAATGATAATGTGGCAAGCATTAAATACGCGCAGAACCACGAAATGATCTTATCTAACGGGCAAAAAATCCGTATACTCGGTCAACATGGAGTTCTTTGGGCAGACATCAATACTGACTGGAAAAGAGCCGTAAATATCGAATGGTTAACAGCTGATTGAATGGCCATTCGGTGGTGTTAAATACTATGTTACTGGCGTGGCATTAAAACGACACACGCTGGAGATAAAAGTACGGAATCTTATTCAAGTGACGGCCCTTAGTGTTTGTCAAGCATGTGAAAGTTACCTGGTATTTTGCCTCAGTAACCCAAATCCCAAGCGCCCATTCTGGCTCGATCTCTATTAGGCTTTTAAAACAGTAACAAAGAACTGGCACACATCGTACTGGCGCAGGAATTTGTGGGGGTTTTATCAAGCAGTGCCGAGGGCATAACTTACATTAAGCGTTTGACCTGCGAAGGTTATCATCGGAAGGTAAGCCAGTGCACGATCTACGCTTGCGACATCGTGCATTTGCACCATCGCAGAGCCCTCCTTGGAGCGCAGAAACTTAATTCTCCCAACATTTCCATATAGACAAAAGAGATTGAAAAGCCTGTAAGGAAGAGGAGAATTAACCAGTAAGTCGGAACAATAGTTTTGGTGAGCCAAGTTAAGAGCGTGGGTTTATTTTGCAAAATTTATCTACGAAAGGTCGTTAGTCGATCACTAGGTTCTCCTCGAGAGCCTTGGCAGTCGGTTGATCCAGGAACAAATGGCATGTAAAGCTGGGAAAATGTTCTGAACAAAACAAAGCAGGCAGGCATATATTTCAAAAATGATCTACAGAGAAAAACTGTTAACCTGTGAGATGCCCCATAAAACTCTGGACTAACTTCACATCTAAACCATAGACAGCTTGGTCCTTGGACCAGCCAAAGTTCAAACAAACACGGAAGAGTCAAATTATTTTACCATAAATGCCTGTCATTTTTACAAACGTTCAATATATCTTACCGATCACAATTCATGTGATTAATATTCAGGTTGTAGACCATGACCACAGGAGAGCCGGACTTCCGCAAACTATGAGGAAGTCCTAGGTCGGAATACGGAAATCCATTAACGGGAGCAATCGCGGAACTGCCTGGCGTCAACATGGCAAGGGCATTCAAAAGTGTGTGAGAATTAGTCAGACCGTGCGGCCCCGATGAAGAATAATTATCTGGGAATTCTGACGGACCCTTGGCTGAAGGAACAGACTGGTCAGGGTGACCGGATTCAAATTTACCTGCAAGAGATCAAATTAGATACTATTTAAAGGCAACAAACCGAGTAATGAAGCGGCTGGACGGAGTCGCGAAACATCGGCGTACTCTGGTAGCGGATTCTCGTAGTCCCAACTCTCACTAGTATTTCGTGTGACAGAGAGTCTAGACTGTTTGGCAAATTCTACTTTGAGAGAGCAACAACCCGAATATATATCAGCTCCATTAATATGACGTTTGCACGCTCGGGCTTCAGCGACAGAAGAAAACTCAACCATCGCCTATATCAGAAGTAGTCAAAAACACACCGAAACTAACCTGGACCTCTTTGCGGCGGAAAACTACAATTCGCAATACCTTCCCATGGCGATTTGCAACCTGATGTATGACGTCGACATTTATCGGGTAGTGTGCGTTATAGATTGTGAGTAGGAGTATATTGTTTTCGGAAGGAGGACACCGTTCATCACCGTATTCCTCTGTCACACCGGCACGGTGGATTATGCGCTTGGATGTACTGTAAGCTACCCGAATGCGTTGATTTCCAACAAGAAATTGTTGCTCGGCAGCCCTAAAAGATGGAAACAAGGCAACTAAAAAATACAACAGGCCTTTGACACGCATATACACTTCAACACTTCCATGAATTCCAAACCGTCCAAAAAAACTCAGTAAGGAGCAAATAGTTAACAAAAACTGAAGCGAAATTCGACAGAAAGACCCCGCACACTTAAATTAGTGACCGAACTAAAGAATCTACGGAATCTCGTGAGTTCAAAACTCTTCACTCAGAGCACATAAATCTGTAAAAACAACATCTTCAGGCGGATGGCACCGATAACTGTACTTTTATCTGCAGATAATTATTGACAGGGTTCTAGGTTGACTCAAGTGCTCCGATATCCAGAAATACTTAGAAAGACCAGGGAGGTTAAAATGGTTATTTTGAGCTGTTTTCATCAATGCCTACACATAAATCCGGGCTCGTGGGATGCAAGTTGGAGGCAAATGAGGTGTCAGACTGGTACTCCAAAACAGAACGGAACCATAATATCCCCTTCCGCAACGAGATTGGTGGGGCGTCACTTCCACGTGAACATACATATCATAAGTTTACATAGGGACTGTAACATAATTACGTTACGGTGCCTACAACAAGATGCCAGATGAGACACCTCTAAGGCACGGATACAGAAAACTTGAATTTATAAAGGAGACAGTAAACAATTGCATGAAAACTTATTCAGCTAATAAATCGGACAGCAAAAAGGGTCCCATAGAGAAACGAGACACGCGCGAGAGCAACTGCTGAAATATTGAACTTACCGTGCCACGACCTTGTCAGCGCCGCTTTGATCCTCAAATTCGACAAGTGCCTGTCGTTTGTTCGGCATTATCGTTATCTCGCGAACAGCGCCATATTGCTGGAGCATCTTCTCCAGGTCTATTTCCAAAGTGTGTTCTGGCAGATCACTTAGGTGAATAACAGGCGATGGCTCGATGTCACCCCATTCCTCGGGCCTATTGCGTTTGCGACTAACGACCGCCATCTGAATAGTGCACTGCCCGCAAAATGTGAAACCGCCAAAACTCTTTCATCATTAAAACGCACGATTACTTGGAAATGGGTTTACGTTTTTTGCCAGACTTCTGAATCCAGAAAAATTCATGGTAAGAGACTCATGGTTCAAAAAATTTTAAAATTATGGAATTCTGGTTAACCGGAGTCCTTCCAGACAGTTTCCAGTCTGAAGCCAGCACGTCACCTTCAAATTTGGGCTCCAGATATCCCAATTCAGAAGAAAACCATGCTAATGCTAATATGAACACCAATTAGAAACACGATGTTGGCAATAAACTGTGCGAGCTCACACAGGGGAACAAAGAATTTCCTCAAAAATCTTAAGCGGGATATCGTTACAAAGGGCCACCTCATGTATTCCAAAGGAATGGGTTGCCATCGAGCTGAGTCTATTTTGTGAGTCGTTCAGCCCTTTCCTGTATGATAGTGCATCATGACGGAGCAGAAAGCTTTTGAATAGATGAATTCAAATCCACTAGCCACCCGAAATTGTCTTAATGCACTTTTAAACTGATTCTGAAGAACAAAGCTCATGCAGTGCCTCTGTTAAAAACACGAATTGCCTTAAGGAATTTCCACAACAAGTTTTCAGCTGAACTGAGAGCCCAGACGAAGATCGAGAAAAAGACAACTGACTAGGATATTAAAGAAGACAGATAGAGGACATAAGGGCCTGCGAATCAAGGTGGCCATCAATCCAGATCAGGAATACGTCATTTCTGTGGACTAAACACACCAGAATGAAGCCTGCAGCTCCTTTAAGAGACGAACATTAAATTTAAGTTTCAAAAATGCAAAAAACCTGCTCTACAAACCGGAAAAACTAAGAAACGTTCCTTACGAATTAGAGCCAGGCGTCATGGCATTCACAGAATCTTCACTTACTGTAATTATTTCGAAATCCAAAATATCCCTCAGGGAACATCAGACTTCAGAAGAGCTAGAGTAAGCAGAGGAGGAGTTATATTTTATGTCACTCGCAGGCATACACCGATCACCAAATTAATTATTCCATCACAGGAAGTGGAAACCTTAGGCATCACCATTTCCATTAACTACTTCCGCTAACGATGACATAACACTCGCCTAGAGAGGCATCTGATTATAATGTCTTTCTCATAGATGAACTTTACAAACGAAAGCACTTAACTTTTTTTAAAAACAAAATCAGCCTTATAGATCGGAGATAGGCACTTGAAAAGAAGAGTACCTGCTTAAGAGAAGCGAAACCTAGAAGAAGCCATGGAAGCTGAATTACGTGGCACTCTACAGGACAATTGGAGAACGTTCAGTTTGTTAGTGAGGCAGATCGTTGGCCGTATGTATACTCTCAGAAGAAAGACAACAACTCACTTCCCGAAGTGAATGAAGTCGAACCTGGAGGTTTCTTTAGAAAAAATCATTTTTGCAAACGTTATTGTACTGGACATGACACGATAAATATCTAGAAATACGTGAGGAAGGAGACACAATTAATGGAACAAGACATTTATTAGCTTTGCGTTTCTGATTGTCACTCGCTTCCACGGCAATTGCATACTCCAACATCTGGCTGGTCAGACAATTATCATACCACATGCAAATATCCGCGATTTAATTGGGAGCTGCCAATTATGATAGGTTTGTGACAGATCGACCGTCGATTTCGACGAGGTTCACCGTATGCTCCACACTAGGTGGTGCAGGGACGGTGAAATGTACGTGAATTAGTTTTAAGTGAAAGTAACCTTGCGCTGCCGGTACCGCACTCTCTTCTCCTCCCCCACCTGAACTCGGTGTCATGACAGAGTCAAGAAGACCGGAGGCGTGAGAGGACGCAGGTGGCTGGCACGAGTAGGGCCGCCCCTGGGCGTACCACCACACCTGGCTTGGATCCCACGGAGCGGGAGTGCCATAAAGGCCACATGAAGGAGGAGCCATTGCAGCCTGACTCTCAGTCCACCAGTCAGCATCTCCATACAAAACACACATTGGGCTGACCACGCGGTCCGAGTTATCCCGTCAGTTGCCAACCTTCCAAGCCATGGTTTTAGCTTACTATGATAGTTTCCAGCGCGTCAGATTATTTATAGTGAGGAACATGCGCTGGGCTGTCAACCTCACTCTCTCCACCTCCCACACAGTCAAACCACTGTCCAGGCCGGTCAGTTGTCTGATGTGGGAGTGGGCGCATTGGCTGACGGGTTGGCATACCCGTCTTCGCGCTCCACAGCAGGACCCGGCCCCCATAACGCACACACCAGGATTCACTAAATCAGGGGAGCCCTCGCCGTCTGACTCCCAGTCCTCTGGTCAGCCACTCGACACACACAACACATGCACTGGGCCGATGGCGTAGTCTGGTGTAAGCGTCAGATTGGCAGCCTTCCAAGCCACGGTTTCTAGGAAACCGTTATTTTATTAGGTACATTATGATGGTTGTGAGGGTGTTGTCTATGTATTAGTGTAGATGGTGTACGCTGATGTGGCTTAACCTCCGGTGGTTTACCGTAGGTTGTCATGGAGTTGCATGTGTTCTTATAGGCCCATGCGGTGTGTAAATGTGCGGGAGCAGTGAAGGCAGTGGAGGCAGGCGCGTCGACTGTATGTCGGAGCCCCAGACACTGGCCCACAAGCCTCCGTGCGATTTATTCGCAGGTGACAGACCAGGCTGATGCGTGAGTTGATGATGCGGGCACCGTGTGGGCAGGAGAAATTGGTAGAAGCTGCAGGGATGTCATTCATGGTAGTGGGGATGGCTGTGGCGGAAGGATGGCAGAAGCAGAGGGTGTGCATTATATGTCAGTGTTGTCGGCATTGCGATGAATTCCCCTGTCATGGATGCGCATGTGACCGAATAGGCCCATGCGATAAGTGAATGCGCGAGGACAGTGAGGGCAGTGGAGACGGCGCTCTCTGCTGTGTGTTGGTGCTCCTGGCACTGGTTCACCAGTCTCTGTACGATGGATTCGCAAGTGACCAACCAGGACGATACGTGAGGTGAATGTGCCGTCACATTGAGGACAGTTAAGTAGAGAGTCCCCATCGCTGATTGTGGTGGAAGTGAAGGCGAAGGCGGTGGTGGTGTTTGCGGCGGTGGGGGTAACAGGCGATTAGCAGAGGGATTTGGTCTCTATGATTGTGGGAGTAATGGAATTGATGCCAGGAGTGAGGGTGGGGGAGTCTGAAGGAGGGTTGGCAGAATTTGACGTAGAAATTAGAATTTTCGGATTGTTGGTGCATTGCGTCCGAAGATTTCCAACCAGGCAGATTCGCGCGCGGAAGATGCGTTGACAACGCGGGCATGTTGGCAGGGCCTGGGCATCGACGGTGTTGGTCCGGGGCACTGGTGACTTTCATGTAACTCTTTTGGCCTTGGCGGCGGCGATCCGGTTGGCCTCATAGATTGCCGAACCAGTCATCACGGGTCTTCTCCGTGTCGGTCTATCCTGGTCGAGCTCCTCCCAGGTCACCGGGTTGATTTGCAGTTGTTTCAGCGATTTTTTCGAAGTGTCTTTGCAGCGTCGTTTTTGACCTCCCTGCTGCGAGAACCCTTAGCGACATCTCCGTAGAAAAGTCGTTTAGGTAGTCGCTCGTCGTCCATTCTTACCAGGTGGCCGCTCCATCGCAGTTGCACTTACTTCAGCATGGCGTGGATGCTGAGGATTCCGGTCCGCTTTAGGACTTCCGTGTCCGGGATCCTGTCTTGCCATATCAGCTTCAGTATTCTGCGGAGGCAGCTGAGATAAAAGTGATTCAGCGTCCTGGCTTGGTTCGAGTAGACGGTCCAGGTTTCCGCTCCATTAAGGAGTGTCGTCAAAACGACGGCCTTGTACATCTTCAGTTTGGTGTTCAGCTGAATACCGTGACGATTCCACACAAAGGCCTGCAACTAGCCGAAGGCCTGACTTGCTTTTGAGATCCGTTGGGCAACATCGTCATCTATTCTCGTGTCGCGCGACAGCGTGCTTCCTAGATAAGCAAAGGTTTCCAAGTTTTTGAGTTGAGCACCGTTGACATTGATTCTAGTAGCATATTATTCCGCGCTGGGTGGCGGCTGATGCATTACAACCGTTTTGGCTGTACTAATTGTTAATCCAAAATCGGTGCCATCTGCGGCGAAGAGGTCCATGCTCCTTTGCATGTCCTCCTCCATCCCGGTGTTAAGGGTCCAGTCGTCCGCGAAGAGCAAGACATGGACTGTAGTCGTAGACACGCGCGTTGAAGCCTGCATAGCCGACTGTTGAGAAGATGCCCGTCAGTTCTGTAGGTGATGCGGATCTGAGGCTGCTCATCACGGTAGGCGTCCATCAGCATAGCCGAGAACATGAGACTGAACTGTTTGGGAGCCAATACGCTGCCCTGCTTCACTCCGTTGGTCACTGAGAATGCTTCGGATGCCGTCCCGTTGTAAGTGACACGCGCCGTCATCCCGTCATGAAGCTGATGCACCATGTACGTAAACCGCTCAAGAGAGGCGAATTTCTGCATGAATGTCCACAGTCATTCGCGATTCGCCGTGTCAAAGGCTTTCGTCAGATCCACGAAGGTGGTGTATAGGTGAGTTCGCATCTCCTGGCACTTCTCTTGTAGCTGTCGGGCGGCAAAGATCATATCGGTTATCCCGCGGTGTCGGCGGAAGCCACATTGGCTTTCCGTGAGCAGGCCCTGCTCTAGGTGACCGTTCAGACGACTGAGAAGGATACGGGCGATGATTTTATGCCGGCGATTTTGATCAACGAGATGCCTCTGTGATCATCACAGAGTTGCTAGTTCCCCTTCCATGTGTAGAGATAGACGATGGTCGCGTCTTTGAAATCCTGAGGAACGTGTCCTTGGCACCACATCTCCTGGAAGAGTATTGTGAGTTCTGCCATCAGCCGGGGCCTACCGTGCTTGTAGACTTCCGGGGGGATTGCGTCGGATCCCGGTTCTTTACCGCTGGAAATCTGCTGCACGGCCCGGATGGTTTCTGGTAGTGAAGGCGGCAGATCCAGGTCATTGTTCGTATTCACTTGAGAGAGCCGGTCAATGGCAGCCTCAGAGATGGCTGATAAGCAATTAAGGACACTTCTGAAGTGCTCGGCCCAGCGCTTCCACGTTGCCTTCTCCCGCGTCGGAAGGCAGAAGAAGGTGTTGGTCAGCAGGAGACGGTGTTCCGAACACGTGCGCAGAAGAAGGAGGCCGTTATCGTTACAGCTACTGAGACCCTGGGGATCCAGCACTCCCTGCCAGGCAGCGTGGTCCATCCAGAAGCGGGCGTTGAAGTCACCAAGGACAAGTTACTTGTCCTCTTTCGGTCCAGTCGCCAGCAAAGCGTGTAGGTCCTCGTAGAATTTGTCCTTCACCGCATCAGAGCTCGTCATTGGGGGATCATAGGCGCTGATGATGGTGGCGAACTGGTCTGCCCGAAGAGGCAGGCGGAGGCTCATCAGGCAATCATTGATACCCTGCAGCAGACAGAGCAGAAGTCCCACAATGTCTTTCCGGATGGCAAAGGTGAGACCAGCATCGCGTCGCCCTGCCTTTTGCCGGCCGCTCCAGAAGAAGGTGAGGCGGCACCCACCTCCTCCAACTGAACTTGCTTAGAGAATCGGTCTCGCTGAGAGCAGCAATGTGCATCTCGTAGCACCCCAGTTCCCGAGCGACTAGTGCCATCCTCCGTTCCGGCCGGTTGCTCCTAGGCTTGTCTAAAATGGAACGAACCTTCCAGGCTATAGCGTGACTGGACTCACCCGAGCAGCCTGGAGGGTATGGCGAGGGAGATGAGGACGGGGATATGGTTGTTTGTTTGAGTTTTACGATCGCGTATTTTGCAATCTGCGATCCGCGGCTGGCTGCAGAAGACGTGATAACCAGCATTTATTTAGGGCACATTTTCTAGCCCCTTCCTCTGCGAGGAGGCAAGCAGTGCTATCCCTAAATAGGGCTGCTCGGATATCCCAGACACTTTCCGAACTCCACTATGGGTCAAAGTTTTGTTTTAGTGGGAGAACGACCCGAGTTAGCCTGGGCCGCCTATGGGGTTGCTGTCGCCCCCACCTTATGACTTTTTGATAGGGTAGGTGGGAAGTTCGGGAGTTAGACATACCGGGTGTGGAGGCACACATAACACCGGAGACCCTCACCTGGTCAAGCCCACCGGTCATGATGGTTGTCCGGGGTGTGACCGCTGGGAAGAACCCAACTTCGAGGAGACACAGGTGAGAGTTAGGTACCATTTAGAGGCGGCCACAGGCGCATTCACCACCTTTACGAGACAAATGGGGCGACCAAATGCTATCTGTGTGGTGCTATTCCTAATTAGTACCCTTGCACCCCTAGGTATGTTTTGGCCTAGCAAGTTTATCCTATAAATACTGAAAAACCTGGCAATCCATAACCTTAGCTGACACACTCTCTCTCTCTCTAATGATGATAATGATGATGCTGATGCTGATGATTGTGATGATTGATTTCAGTAGGAAGCCAAAACATCAGGCTAATAAATCTCTTGTTCCAGTGATCGTCACTCCTTATTCACGACTACTTCCTGGAAATTCCCTCTTCAATTCTGTTATCCAGAAATAATTTCCAGACGCAAGAACTAATAAACAATTTTCAGTGATAGAGAGAACAAAAGAAGATAATTTAATGTACACAAATATTCAGCGTCTATTCAACAGAGTGGATGAAATCAAACTGGCCGTGGATCATTTCCAACTTGACTTTATAGCACCCACATAAAAGTGGAACTTTATAGTGTCCTAATATCCAAACCCCCAGGACAGCGAAAGGACATGAGCGCTGCGCTCAGCAAGAAGGTAAAGTAGAGGCTGCCGTATCAGACGCACATTAGCACTTAGGGACATTAACTCTCCAGACATCTATAAATAGATTTTTTATTTGCGTACCCGGAAGGGCAATGTCGTCGGAAAAAAATAAAATATAACGAGTGCAAAATCGTTTACAGTTAAGTTATGAATAGTATGTCAGCTTCTTGGCGTTGACAAATGACACAAATCAGTAGGGTCAAAAAAATAGATAAAAAGAGCAGACAGTGAAAATAAAATCCTAGGGCATTTTTATGGAAAAGGCATACGTTAAATGGGGTTTGTGGGAATTTAAGGAAAAAAACTGTGTTAAGGAGGAGAAAACTGAGGATTGATGCACTGCACGCAATCAGAATACTCCCTCAAACGGAAATTTCTTCACTTGGTAAGCAGCGAATTTCTTAACCATTACGTTATGATGGACAGGCGCTTCTGAAGTGGAGAACAATCAATCTGCTTCGATGTCATCCTTAGTAGGGTTTACAACTGTATCCTCGAATTTAGCACTAATACGCCCCTTGGCCGAAGTGGTATTTCCGTTTTTTCTTCGGGAGTTAAGTCATTTTATTACTGAAATTGCGCAGAAAGTAAGTGAAATGAATAAAAAGAGGGATTATGCTCAAATTAAAGAACTACTGAATGCGATAAATTAGTACCCTGCTCAAGCACCTGATCCTACAACCAACTGGAGTTGGCACTTCGTAAAAAGCTGCTACACGCTTGATAGGATATATTGCGTCTTCCGTCCCACGAAGGCGACAAAGGAATCACAGGAAGACAATGAGACTGTCGATAACATATGCCAGATATCACCAAACTGAAAAATTCGTCACTTCTATGAATTAGTAAAATCAGTGTCAGAATCTTATGAGAATACAAAGATCAGCCTTCAACTCAGAAAAATTCAAAGAACTACTACGAAATTTGAAAAGGTTCTTTGCGTACATGAATGATGCAAAACGGAATCGGAACTCCATTCCTTGTATAAAAGAAGGTCTGGGGAAAAAAAACTAACTAATATCGCAGATAGGACGGATCTCGTCCAGTTTCGTTACGTCTGTGTATACTGAGGTGCCACCTTTTGACGAGGAACTACACTGGCTTCTTGCCCAACTTATAGATACAAATAGCACGATGTCGTTAACAACTAACACAGGAAGGAAAAATCAGGCATTGTTATGGCCTACTTAATCGCCCGATCCAGATGGTATTTCCGCAAAAGTTCTGAGGAAATTTGCTGACCAACTCACCTCCCAGCTTTCCTAAAACTTTGAAAGTTCGATGGAGGGGGAGACTCTGCCTAGCCAACATAACCCCAGTGTCTAATGGAAAAGAGAGAATCACACTAAATAGCTTCAGGCCAGTGAGTTACAAGCGTTCGTTGCAAACTAAGGTCGATTATACGAAACGTGGAGCGGATGAGGCATATTGAAGATAGCAAGTTGCATAGCGTGTCTTAAATAACTTAAGAAGTAGTCGGTCATGCCTAAGTATTCTGATCACATCCATGGAACGCTGAACGAATTCATTAGAAAAGGGTTTGTCAGTCAGGCTAAGTTGACATCAGAAAGCCTTTTACGGAGTTTCACACATATGGCTGCTAGCTAAGCTGCATCAAACAGGTGTAACTGGAAAGTCTCTCAAATAGATGGTCGACTTCTTCACATGCGGGCATCGGCAAATTTGTATTGAAGACGCCAAATCGGAGTTTAGATCATTCACAGTGGGGTTCCACAGGAGAGCGTTCTGGGTTCCATTCTGTTTCTGATAAATGTGAACGACTGCCTTGATTGTCTGACTTAGGAGAAAGTTGTGTTAACGGATCATATGAAGCTATTTAACTCACTCGAAAATCCAGCTTATGCACTGAGCTTACAAAATAACATGCATCTCTTTCAAAAAATTTCATGAGTTGCTGCTTACCTTTAACTTGAGCGAATTCCAAGTTATTTAACTACTGCCAAGTAACAGAGAGACGATGATATTTGAATATCCGTTTTTTATCTTTGGTCACCAATTCCAGACAGTAAAGCAGCTACGGGACCTAGGCGTGTGGTTGAGGTCAATTCTCCAACCATCTTCTCATTGTATCGAGATAGCAAATAAGGCCATGTTTATCCTGGGAGCGATCAGGAGATCCTTCCTTACTCTTGACGAAGATCTTTTGGTCAAGTTTGGAACATTTTTCCAGCCAGTGTTAGAGTACTGCGTTTAGGCGTGGCACCCACGGATGAAGAAAGATTACGCTCTATTGGAGAACAGTCAAAGAAGGACACGTGCACCCTTTGAATTCGGTTTAAAATTTAGACCTCCGAGGAATTTACTCCTTTCGAGATTTTGGGCTACTGGACACTCTTGCGGACTTTATTGATTAAGTTTTGGATTCTAATTAACATTCTCTTTATCCTCATAAGCTTACTGCAGGACAGCAGCGGAAACTATCAATATCCTCCTGTGCACTTCTCGTCAGGAGCTCTACGAGATTCAATTCAATTCAATTCAATTTATTGAGGGAAATAGGCATGGGCCTTTGAGTACCCTATTTGTAACGTAAAATTAAGTGCGGTATACAGAGAAACCATGTGGGTTGCAAAGGTACAAAAGGCGGTCATAAAATATGACAAGTGGTGCACGACTCTCGAGGGTTAAGATAAATGCCTCATCGCTCAGGCTCGTTGCGGAACATAAAACTGTCAAGGTTCCTTTTAAAGCTTTCCAGCGATGGTGACATCACAACGTCTTCAGGGAGGGAATTCCATGGTTTAACCACTCTGACAGAGAAGGAGAGCTTGCGCACATTCAGTCTCGCCTGCTGGACACGCAGTTTCAATGGGTGACCTCGGAGATGGGTCGTGGTGGCAAATTCAAAGAAGTCCGAGAATTCCAGGCAACAATCCAATCCCTTCACAATGCGGAATGTCTGCAGGAGATCACCACGCATTTGCCTATAACTCAAAGGGAACAGATTAAGATTCATTAGGCGGGTTGGATATGGCAAGGAGCTTTGACTTCTAACCATTTTGGTGGCTGTCCTCTGTACTCTTTCGAGGCATTTCTGATCTTGAACTGTCCAGGGTTTCCAGGCGTGCATAGCATATTCCAAATGTGGCCTAATGAATGTTCCAAAAGTCTTAGCGAAAAGATCTTCATCGAAATCCAAAAAGGCTCGTCTGATGGCATGCAACACCGAAATTGCGCTCTTCGCCACTTTCAAGCAGTGAGACGATGGTTTTAAGGTGGTGGTCGTCAGCACACCAAGGTCCTTTTGGGTTTCCACGTCTTTTAAGGCTTCACCGTTGAGAAAGTAACTTTTACTTTCAGCAGATCCAGATGGGTTGCCTAAGCAAAGTATTGTACACTTATCGACGTTGAACCGCAAAAGCCAATGATTCGACCACTCCTCCAACCGAGTTAGGTTGATTTGCAGTTTATCTTCGTCAGCAGGGCTCTGGATTACATTCCAGATTTTAATGTCATCGGAAAATATTGCTGCTTCACAGTCGAGATTCCTGACAAAATCGTTTACGTAAATTAGAAACAGTATTGGCCCTAGTACTGAGCCCTGAGGAACCCACTCTCGACCGCAGCAGAACTTGACCTCTCTTGGCCGATGCACACAACCTGGCGCCGACCCACGAGGAAGTTTTCAATCCACTTGAGGAGGTTACCTCTGATTCCAATTCTTTCTAGCTTGTACAGCAGTCTCTCGTGCGGCACAGTATCGAAGGCCTTTTGAAAGTCAATGAAGGCAATGTGAACCGCGTGTCTATCTTCAAGTGCTTGGATCCACCTCTGGAGCGAATACAGCAAATTCGTTGTGCATGATCTTCCTTTTCTGAACCCGTGTTGACAGCTTGATAACAAATTATGAGTCTCTAGGAATTTCACCAATTCGCTTTTGATGATCCTTTACATAATCTTGCCAAGGATGCATGTCAAGCTTATGGGCCTGTAGTTTGTCACTGACGCCCGGCTACCGCTTTTGTACAAGGGAGTTATATGTGCCAGCTTCCAATCGAAAGGAAGTGTTCCGGAGTCAAAGGACTTTTGAAAGAGCACTGACAGAGGTGCGGAAAGTTCATTAGCGAGTTCTTTCGGAAGCTTGGGTGGAAGCTCGTCTGGTCCTGGGGATTTCGACTCTTTTAGTTCTTTTTATTCCTTTTGGATCAGAAATTCTGAGAATAGTATGTGGCTAATGCTTGAAGTCGGCGGGTTATCCACTGAGGGACGAAGGAACCTTGCCTCGTTAGTGAAGACTGAGCGGTAGAACTGTGAAAAGTACTCGGTTTTTTCCCTGTTTTCAGAAATTTCGACGCCCACGGCAGTCTTAATCAGTGGTATTTGATGTTTATTCCTTGAACATCTACGGAGGTAACTGTAGACTAACTTTGGATTCTGCGTTGCCTTTTGCAGCAAAGTCTTCTCAAATTCTCTTCGCATTTTAAGAATAAGGCTTCTCATTTTGTTTCTCTGTGTTTTATACTTATTAAAAAAGGCGACTTGATTAGACTCGCAATATTTTCTCCACAACTTGTGCTTCCTGTTTATTTTCCTTTTTAAGTTGCTGTCTAGCCACCCAGGACGCTTGCTGTGATGGACACTAGTTAGCGGGCAGTGGTTGTCCATAAGTTGCAGAAGAACATTTCGGAAGGACTCCCAATCTTCGTTCATGGTGCTCGAAAACCTTGAGGTGCAGTTGATGTCTGTTAAATCTGCTCGCATCTGATGAAAGTTTCCTCGCCAAACGTTACGCCGTTTTTCCTCTATAGCAGGCGCAACGGAGAATAAGGAGTAGTCCCACATAAGCACCACATGATCACTACGACCGAGCGGAGGCATTGAAATAATCTCGTCAATGCTGCCTGATGTTTTAGTGAAAACCAGGTCAAGACAGTTAGTCCTTTGTCCTTCACGTGTTATGGTGGGGAAAGGGACATGCTGTGTGAGGAGTGCATTCAAGGTCTTTTGCAGAAAAACATAATCAAAAGTCGATTTCGGGCATGATGATTGAACAGTGCTCCAGTTAATTCCTAGTGCGTTGAAGTCACCCATAATAATGACATAAGGTCGACTAGAGAAATTTTCTAATTGTTCCAACAAGTGGGTGTCCACGACTCGGTCTATCCTAGGTGGCCGATAGACAATGAGGACATCTAGACATGGAGAGCCAAGAGCCTTGATATTCAACCATATGGCTTCCGTGCTGCACGCAAACTTGCTCGTCTTGTCAGACACTATTAGCATGTCTTTCACATACACAATTATTCCACCACCCTGTCGGTTTTCTCGGTCCCTCCGATATATTTGGTATCCAGACAATGTTATTTCGCTATCTCGAATACTGCCCGACAGCCAGGTTTCGGTTACTGCTATCACATCCGGAGATACTTCGGCAAGGCAAATTTTTAACTCATCAAGTTTTGATAAAAGGCTTTGCGCATTTGTATACAAGCACTTCAATTCCACGCCGACCAAATTTCCTGTTGCGTTTGTCAATTTTATGGGCCCAACTGTGTCTCCTCTAACGTCAAGGTCATATGTCTTTCCGTTTCTTGATGATTTTCGGTAACTCTGGTTTCTTTAGTGAGAACGCTGGGTGTTATGAAATCAGTTCTGACATCTCTTTGGGCAATTGGTTCCCTGATGGTTTTGGCGTTAGTGAGGTGGCTGCCGTTGTCCTCAGAACAATCGGTCGGTTCAATGGAAAATTCATATTCTTTTGAACTACCTTCCCCTTGAAAATAGCCAGATTGTGTTCGCCAGCCTTCAGTCTTGATTTTAGTTCCAAGACAAGTTCCCGGCGTTTCAGCCTTTCCGCAGGGGAGTAGTCCGGTTAAAAAAACCCTCTTTATGCGAGTGATGGAGGTTAGTTTTTTGGATAGGATCACCTTGATTTGGTCTTTGCTCTCTAGCATTATTTTCAGGGGTCGCGGTCGCGGCGTTCCTAGGCTGTCTTCAGACTTTTTGCCAATCCGGAATGCTTTAATAACTTTTACTTCCACGCCCTGGAGCAACTGGTTTAGGAGGCCATTAAACGAAGCAAGGTCTTCGGCGACACGGTCTTCTGGTCGGACTGCAGTTGACTCGTGCAAACCCTGAATAACTAAACACTGTTGTCGATCCTGGTGCTTGAAATTTTCGCTTCCTCCTAAGTTCTCCTTAGGGGCACGAGAACAGTTTACAGAGCTCTCGTTGGGATTTAGTCTACCTCTGACCGTACTCTCATCTGAAGGCTTCAATGAATCCATCAGAGTTGATTGTGATTTTGTCCTCCTGTTGTGGTGTTTCCCCATTGCAGCTTGCCACGCGTTTGTTTCTTCGGATTCAACTACGGGCTCTTTAGAACACCCAAGATAGCAGGATGAGATTTGTGGTTTGCTCGGGTCATCGTCCGTAGGATTCAGAGACTGTGTTCCCGTTATCCGGTCGTTATGGGTAATCGCGTCCGAACATTGTGAGCTGTAACATATTGTAGTTTTTGATACTTTTGGTGCTTTAGTCACTGCCTTTTTAACTGGAATATTGCTAAGCGTATTTCGTCGAGTAATGTTATCTTGCAAGAGCTTCCTTAAGTCTGCAAGCTCATTTTCCAATTTTTGAACTCTTAGTAAAATATAAGAACATCCAACGCAAGATTCGTCCTCGTAGCCGACGGATTTGGCTGCCATTACGCTTTTTGCGCGCTTTGCTGGTTTTTGGTTGTAAGTATAAACTGATTGAGTGCCAGTCGTGGATGTCGAAGCCAACTCAACAGGCTTTCCTTTAAAGGAAGTTCCGTGACTGGTTCTGTTGCTAGCAAACAATTGTTTTGAGTCCATAAATGTTAAAACACTGCGTAAAAGTATGTTCTCCTTTGAGCGTATAACGAAATTTCCGACTGGCTTTGGAGTATGGCGAGTATTTAATGCAATATGAGCAAAAATGTTTATACTTGTTAAAAAACGCTTTTGAAAAATACTATAAACGGTATGAAAAATATTCAGGAACGACTCAGCCGTTCGGAGATGTCGAAGGTCCTGGATAACTTCAGATCTTCAAGAGGTTGTACACGTTTGGTTCCCTGAGTGGTTGTCAGTTTTTATTGGTGCAGAGCCTGCGCAGTCAACTTGAATAAGATGATAAACAAATTCCAATTTGATCCGTTTTATGACGAATTTCGGCACACAAAAGAATTCCAGATGAACAGGAAGCAAATAAATACATGCAGTTGAAACAGAATTGTCCGGAACAGTCCTAGTGAAGTGGTAACGAAGATCAAATTGTCCAAGTTGGAGAACAAATAATTGGTGGTGCTTATAGGGTCTTCAAGGTCTTCTAGTCCACAAAGGGCTTAGTCGTTGCAATATATTTTATTCATAAATTTGCTCCCACTAAAACCCTCATCCCATAACTTTAACACCCTGTATCGTTTTTGCGATATATCATGAAAGTCAAAATATACCCTTCGGGAATCGTGTAAAATACTTGGCACTGCCAAGGTTCGAACCAAGGCACCAGTGTGTGGGAAAAGACGGTGTTACCACCGAACTATCACCGCACACCAAACTCCCTGATTTAGATTTAAATGATGAAATAAAAACTAGTCATAATACGAACGAATACACTTCCGGACATATTTTCTTAAAGTCGCTTCCCGCCAAACGGGTCAAGAGTTTAATAAGTTTGTTGGATTTCAATCACGAGGACGAAGCCTGCGCAACATGCTTTAAACTTTTTAAAAATTGTTGGAGATCGAAAAATATATGTAGGGGCTGAAGATGGAGAGATAGAGAAGTTGAAAACACTTTCTCGCATTTTACCCGTGGGAACATGAGGGGGGCAGACGCACATACACATACACAGCTTCCTCAGCAATCACGTCCAATGAAGAAGACGCTGCTGTGTCTACAGGGCTCGGCGTAGCCGTTAAACAGTCCCTAGTACGGAAAGAGGGCAACTGGCAGGGATCCCAGAACATGAAGAAACGTCTCAGAGCATCCCAAAAAGACAAATTAAGCTAGAGCGTCAGTCCGAGCAAGCCAAGTCTAAGCATATGCCAAGCAAAACCACATTGTCGTAGGACACAACTAACCAAAGAGCGGTATTATGCAAAGAACTAGGCGTTTTCTCTGTCCCAACCAACCTCTTAAAAGCAGAAGTGGACTACAATCGGAATGACCATAAGATAATCTCAGCATCCACTCCGTCATCACCAGAAAACAGTTGCAGAGCGCTCCATCAAGTAAAGCACGACACACCTGTAGAAATTAAAAATGAAACCGATAGAGATAAATGTCTCATTAGTCAAGGGCTTCATGAATCAAATGCAACTACTTCCAAGGAAAGAGTTTCATACAAAAATTTAAATTCCAGAACCCAAAAGTCGGACGAAACTCATTCATGCTGAAGTGCCAGCATCCATAAAAAAAACCACCTATATGAATTACCCCATAGCGTCGGCGGGAAAATCAGGAGCTCGCCTATAAATCGTAAGTGAAATATCGTAATACGAGTTGTTCCAGAATCTACGTCATGCACTCCGAAGGAACGAGTGACAAAAAACCTAGATATTCTTCATAAATACGCCATTGCTGTTCTAAAGGACGAGGAAATTTTCACCGTACAAAACGCTTTCCAACTAGGCAAAGCAGACCACAGCTGTGACATGAAAACATCCCCAAGGCCTCTAAACATTGTTTTAAAAAACAAAACCCAGGCAGTGCTTCTGTAAGAAGGAAGAATGACCTAACGGAGTTCAAACAAACGTTTTTTCAGCCGAAATACGTGCCTAGAGAACGGTTGAAAATGAGGGAACCAAGGACAGAATTGAGGGAAAGAATTGACAGAGGGGAGAAACGGATGAAAATCAAAGACGGTCAAGTAGTTCAGATCAATGTGTCTTTCCTGTGGTCAAAAACCTTAACAATGAAGGCTGGGTTTTCCCGAAGAATCGATCATTGAAAGTTCTCTCTGAAAATGTACAAAGCTTATTCAACAAGCTGGACGACCTTAGAAAAGTAGTTGATGTAATTAAACCAGACATTAGGACTTTTACTGAAACGTGGCTTTCTGCAGACATTGCTGGTTCAGAAATATCACTTAGAAGATATCAACACTTCAGGAGAGATAGAAAAAGTCTAGGAGGAGTCATAGTTTATGTCACTCGCAAGCTGATCGCTATGGCTTACTTACTTATTCCAGTATGAGATGTGGAACTCCTAAGCACTTATCTATCTGTTAAGTATTCCAGACCACTGACGATATCGGTTGCGTAACGTTCGCCTTATTGGACTTCCGATGAGGACCTCATTCTCATAACGGAACTGTAAAAAGTCAGCGAGAAGAAAGATGTCTTAGTCGTTGGGGATTTTAACGCTCCTGGTATTGAATTGAAAACATGGACTACGCAGGGAATGCCAACTAACTTCCATCACAAACTACTACAATGGGCAACAGACAAACTTCTTTGTCAGAACCTCACCTTTGGAAAACGGACGAGAGAAGAACGTCGGTCAAACTGTCTTGACCTGATTTTTACCCGAGATGAGGGGAATGTACTAGATCCACGCATCTCCCGTTTTGTTGCCCGTAGTCTCGGAGATCTCGGGGACCTTGGTTAAACACAAGATGATGCGTCACCTTACAGAGAAAAACATACTTAATGCAGCTCAGCATGGGTTCCTCGAAAAATCTTGGAACTCCTTCCAGATCTCTTTCCTTGATCATGTGCGACAATCTAGACATAGTATTTTTGCACTTTAAATCGCTTCTTTCGATTTCAATATTGCTTTTTATCATGTTGCCCATGATCTCCTTTTGCTGAAAATTGCCTTTTTCGGTATGGGTAACAAGTTTCTGAACTTAATATCATATTTGAATGCTCGCACACAACGAGTTAAATTCCCAACGTTATCCCCAACCCAGCAAATGTTAGGAGTGGAGTTATTCAAGGTAGTGTTAATTACTCGCTCTTATTTTTTCAACAGAAGAAGCAGAACAATCACCTCACCACTCTGATGATGGAAACGAGGAATTTTCCGAACGGTTGGCACTAATACAGTGTGGACCATGAAAGCGCCTCTGTTTATTAATATCCTTTTGGGGATACTGAACTGGAAAATTTATCTGGACCTCATATCTTCACTCTCGTTGATTCATCGTATGGGCGCACAGCCCTTCGCTCAGCAAGTAGGTGGCAGACTTTTGTCCAATGAGAGTAATTTACCTACGCTCAGCTGAAGTTCCTGCACCATTGCCTTGATGAGAATGTCTTGCCGAAATGGCCTGTGAAAGAAGAAAAGCAGCTTTAAAAAAGAGGATAATGAGAGTCTTGATACAAGACTGTAACTCTCGCATCCATAAATATAGACGAAAGATGGAACGGCATTTCTCTACTTGTCAGTCGATCATTACCACACACGAACTTCAAACCTTGGAAGTAAAAATACTCAGAAATGCGCATTGTCACCGCAGGTTGCGCGACAGCCAACTAACTGAGAAATTTGAATGAATAAGTCCACAGCTGCAGCCTCTTACTGGTGATGTCTTGGTTCACAACCTCCCCTCTCATCCTTTCACGCAGCAAATGACAGTTTTATCCTTTGATACTAAGTTCAACATGAGAGATGCTCGAACAGAGGAATTTATTGCATCATTTGAGTGGGCACTCCAGAAGTGTGAAGCAAACGAAGAGTTAAAGAGCGCCATGCGACAGCAAGTGTCAACGCTTCTCCTCCACCACAAACCTCAGCGGACGATTTGCGAAGCAGAAGACCGAGAGCTACTTAAACTTCGAATGATGAAGGATATTGTCACTCTGCCTGCTGACAAGGGACGCCCGATGGTTATCCTAAACAAGCCTAAATTCATTATGAAATTGCAAGGCTTGTTGGAAGACGCAGCTGCATATGAACTCTCGGAAACCGGAGAGTTCAAGAAGCACGTGAACAGCGTCAACCGGGTGATTGACAAGTTGAGGAAGACAGGGGCCCTCAAAATAAAGGAGGCACTGACCACAAAAGCAACAGATGCCACGAGGACACCTTTCTACATTCTGCCAAAAGTACATAAGCTAGGAGTGCCCCTACGTCCCATATTCTCCTTACACGGCACCCCAAACTTTGGACTTTTGAAGCAGCTGTACCAAAGATTTAATTTCCACACCGAGGGTTCCGAATGGACAGGAAAGTCGGCTGAACAGTTTCTCAGGAGTATCATACACGTAAAAATAGATTCAGCCGAGATGATGGTATCGTTAGACGTTGTTTCCTTGTTCACCTCCATTACAACCGGCCTCGCTGCCAGCACTATTTACGAAATCCTTCAGGAAAAGTATCATGAAGTTTACCAACAACTTAAACGAAAGTACATAACCGAACTTCTGAAATTGTGCCTCAGAACTTTCTTTTCTTTCAATGACCGGGTTTACGAAGAAAAGAAGGGAACACCAATGAGCTTCACTTGTCGGGATTTATTGACAAGGTGGTTCTACAGAGGCTCAAGCGACTTGTCTTCCGTTCTTACTCCCCAAAATTTGGAGCCAGATATGTTGATGAAAAATTTTTCGTAATCAAGCGGAGAGATGTTCAGGATTTAAAGGTTTTATTGAACTCCATATTCCCCGACATCCAATTCACAATAAAATAGGAAAAGAAAAACCAGCTGCTTATCCTTTATGTACAAGTCACTAAGACAGTTAATGGACGGCGCCCAAGCAGTGCCAAATAAATAAACCAATAAACCTATTTATAAGAACTACGGTATACCGTAAGGCAACGAAAACCAGACGCATTCTCCAGTTCCGAAGTAACCCCCCATTTTTCACAAACGCAGTTGTGTCAGAACTCTCTTTCAATAAGTTCAAACACACTGTAACGACGAAGAAGGGAAAAAAGGAGGAAGCAAAATACCTACAGTCCCTATTCATCACCAATGGTAATCCCCGATCCTTCAGCGACCATACCAAGTGAAAAGCACCGGTTCTCGTCCGATCACCGAAGATAAGCTACGTTGGGTGACCGGTTGGGATAACAAGGTGTTGCTGACATCTCTCTTTTTTGTTTGACAGTGCCTTGCCGGTGCTAACCAAATATAAATTCTAAATAAAAAATTATAAATACGCGAGAACCGAATAAAGCCTACCCGTAAGTGACCTAACGATGATAAAACGAAATTTTGGTTCATAATACCCTACGCGAGGAATGCTTCAGAGGCAACAGCGAGAATCCTGAACCCGTTTGGAATTTGAGTGGTTTATAAACCAGAATCAACTATCAGGCAACAGCTAATGAGACCCAAAGATCAGCTAACAGCAGCGGAACGATCAACGGTGATCTACAGCATACCATGCCAAAATTGCTGTGCGAGGCAAATTGGTAAAACGGGCAAACGCCTCTGCCCATTAGTGCAAGAGCACCAGCATGCAGTTAACCGCGAGGGTAAATTTTCCCTGGTATATTGTCACATCCAACAGGAGAAGCACAACCTCCCCTTTGGGGAAGCAAGAGTAATTGCTAGAGACAATGTCAAGACGGCCAGACTGCTGCTCAAAAGTAAGTTCTCAGTTGGCACAATCAACAGAACTATTGATTTGCATCCCGCCTACTAGGTCATACATACAAAGCTGCAGTCAATCCAAACGGAGCCAACAGCACTAGGGTACAAACAGCGGATTCTCCAGCAGCTGTCTCCCTCACAGCAGGAGGAAAGAGCCAACCGGAGGTCGCTTAACCGAGGTAAGACTCCGACCCACTTACGTGCCTAAACAGCTGAAAGTGTTCCGCATAGGCAGCGATAGCAGGCCAGTCCATCGGATTATGAGGGCAGGGCCCATGTACAGACAGACTTTGCAGCCACTACGACTACCGTGCAGGGGACAGAGGTCACACGGGCGTGCCAATGGTCGGCCGCAGAGGAGACAAAGCCAATCCTAGGACAGCAGGCAATTTGGAGTTCATGCGTCAAGCATGCTTATAACAAGTGGCAAGCAGCGGGACAGAACACATCTAGGCAATCAGAACAACCACCTCATATATATGCTGGTACAAATGCGCATGTTTACATAACAATATGGGTACATTTAATCTGTCATTGATGTCAACTAAATATATGGCCACCAAGTGAAAGTTCATTAAGTTTCTTATAAATTTTTAACGCTTTTACCAGAACAATCCAAGTAAATGGTTTTGCATTCTTCAATCACCCGGAAGAAAAATAAGTCGGGCCAGCACTGCAAATGCAGAGTAGTTTGTCTTCAGTTTGTATTGGTGAGCTCGGAGATTTGTTATTTTTGCCAATTTGAAAAATCGGCAAGCTGAAGAATACATACAACTCTTCTGACTATTTTGGAGACAAAGATCATATCCCCTCTGTATTGCCTATAGGAGAGAGCGAAAATTTTAAGACTTTCCAGCCACTCCCCATAAGGTAGGCACTCCAATCCGCTATTTTTTATAAAGGTATATTTGCAGGGTTACAGGCATTGCTCTTGATGACCATATTACTGTAAAGTTATCATTGCCTATGAATATTCAACAGACAATTGGGGATATTTAAAACGTTTTCGAGTCAAATCATAATCTAACTTCAAATGCGTTTTCACGGTTATGGGCGAAAAATAATTAAAGAAAGGAAAAGCCCGAAAGATTTTATAAGGCTGTCTTTAAGTGAACATGTTGTGAGAGTCGTCTTTCGTCAAGTATTATGCCATCAAGCCTTATTTGAGAACCAGAAATGCTGTCGGAGGTAACCGTCTCGTCTGGTTACGAGTTCTAAGGTCGTACTACTCCGCTCTCAGGCAGGAATAATGGCCCCGGATAATCCTGAATGTCCAAAGAAGGCTACACCGTAAGTGCCTAGAAAAAGAGGAAATAAATAAATAAATAGTTTTATTGATTTGGCACGGCTTGGGTGCCGTAAAAAGCTAAGAACACAGGAAAACCTTAAACAAACTCCTCTTTTCATTAACCACTTTTGCTTTGGTTTGTTTGCTTAAAAAGCAGTGTTCAAAATGAAGAGTTTGTTTAAAGTAAAAAACCTGTTTTCCAAGGTTCAGAAATAGCAAAAATTTGAAGTTAAAAACAGCTTTACAGAATGGGGATGAATGTATCAGGTAAGAATGGTTAGATTCAAGACAAGTCTGTTATTGACGTTCGAGAGTATTCATTTGACAGAGGTAGAAACGTCTGCGGTCGATTCGAAGGGATAAGTACTTCCAATCAGATGCGAGCGCAGTCGATTCCGGTGTGGGGTCTGCCGACTAATTAGACTTAGTGTAACGGGCCCGTTTTAGATGCGTAACGAATCCAAATGAACGACGCCCAAGAGAGAACAAGACAGTAGGCAAGGGGAAGAGTTAAGGGATTAGTTGAAGCTAGAAGTTTATATTCTAATAGGGGCTTGGTCCTGTGAGGATCCTTTGGTGGGGATTGGCTGTCCTGGGGTCCTTTGGTGGGGATTGGCTGTCCTGGGGAGGTCTTCGGGAGGTCAGTAGGAGAAGGAAAGGCGATGGCTGGAGAAGCATCAGAGGGCGGTCTCCGGTCCAAAGTGATGAGCCTCAATTCTCCTTGGTATTTATGTCCTATTCTCCAGAAGATTTGATAGGTTAACATAGAATAGACCAATGGGTATGCGTAAATCATACGTTGTAGATCGAAAAGAACCAATAGGGTTAAGAGTTAAGATTTTATGGACTTCCATGCTGGCGCTAGTAATCTGCTAGTAATCTGGGCAACTAGAGAAAATTGAGAAACTTTGATTCCATCTTTACATTGCCCCCTCCTGCGTAAAGTTTTCGCTGTCCTCAGCGAGCTCAATGTCATTTCGCAAACGCACGGAGTCCCTTGAATTTTGAATGTTATAAGGCATTACGGTTTCTTCTCCACCTTCGGGTGGGATTTCAACCCACCTCTCGACCCCCTCATGATCTACGTAACGCACTGCATCGCCTGGGTGTTCTACTCTGTGGTTATCTTCCATTGGCCTTTTCCCCAGTTAAAGTTGATTAAAGTGAACCGTGAATTCAGAGGTGAAAGGTCGATTTCGATCTTGAATGACGCAGGTCGTATCAGAGAGCATTCTGGTGACCAGTCCATTACTAACTTACTTGGTAAGCCCAGGGGAGTCGCATGTTCCCTGAGCCGCACCACATCACCGACCTCATATGGACACCCATGTGCCAGCCTGTCATAGTGTTCCTTTTGGTGCCTCTGGGCTCCTTGTAAGTGTATCCGTGCTTCCTCCGTGGCTATACGCATTTTCTTGTGGAGTGCAGCGACGTAATAACCAACCGGTATTTGATTATTCTCAAGAGGTACCTATAGATCCTCTGGTATTCGCATTTCACGACCACAGGTGAGTGCGAATGGCGTCTGTTGTGTGGAAGAGTGAATCGTGGAGCGGTATGCGAGCATTAATGCTGGCAACGCATCATCCCACGTGAAGGGAGCCTGACGATCTACAAAAGCCTTTAGTAACCAACTAGCGTCCTATTCGTCCGCTCCACTTGACCGTTTCCTTGCGGATGGTAAGCCGTGGTGCGCGTCTTATTCACCTTTAAGTATTTACACAGACTGTGAAGGACCGCGTTTTCAAACGAGGACCCTCGATCCGAATGGATCTGTTCTGGTGCACCTCATCTACATACCCAATTGTTAAAGATGGCCTGGGCAACAGTTTCAGCCGACATGTTGGGAAGGGGTTCTGCTTCAGCCATCTTGGTAAAGAAATCAACCATCACTAGAATATATCGGTTGCCCCGAACTGATGGCGGTAGTGGTCCCACTAAGTCAACGCCTACACGTTCGTTGGGGTATCCCGTCAGAAAAGGCTGAAGAGCAGCCCTATTCAGCTGTCGTGGCGGTTTGATCTGATTGCACAGGGTGCAATACCGAATAAAGTTCCACACTGACAACTTCAAGTTAGGCCAGTAGTATCGGCGCCTAAGGGCCCACTCGGTCTTATGGATGCCCACGTGCCCCAACTGTGTGTGGATTCTATTAAGAACCTCGTCTATCATGGATAAGGGTAGAAAAATACGTCGCGGGTATTGTTCGCCATCCCGATAGAACAAAACGTCATTATCCATAAAGAGTTTGTCCCACACCGTGTGCAAGCAACGCGTCTCATAGCTATGGCCTCTCAGTTCAACTGCACTAAGTGGTCGAGAACCACTTAACTTCCTTTGATATATCGGGCCAATATGAGGATCTCCTTGCTGAGCTTGCGCCCAAATACGGATTTGGTCGTCTTGTAGTGACACGGCACTAATGTTAATGTCTGTACATGACGGACATTCGCTATGGGGACGGTAGGGCTTCCGAGAGAGAGCGTCAGCATTATTGTGCTGACATCCTGGACAGTATATGCATTCAAACTCATACCCGGCTAGTCTCTCTTGCCACCTAGCGACATGTCCTTCAGCGTTCTTAAAGTTCTGCAACCAGGTCAGAGAGATATGATCCGTGCGCACGATGAAAGGGTGGTATTGGAGGTATGGCCGGCATTCCTTCACGAAGTGGGTGAGGGCGAGCATCTCCCTTCTGGTCACACAGTAACGGCGTTCTGCCTTTGTCAGGGATCGGCTTAGATACTGAATGACGCCCTCTGTACCATCTGGTTGTTGCTGGGAGAGGACGGCGCCTATGGCAGTGTCACTAGCATCGGTATCTAGAATAAATTTCCTGGCGTCATTGCTTATGTCAGGAAAAACTAAAATAGGAGTGGTGCACAACTTCATTTCAATTCAATTCAATTCAATTTATTGAGGGAAATAGGCATGGGCCTTTGAGTACCCTATTTGTAACGTAAATTAAGTGCGGTATACAGAGAAACCGTGTGGGTTGCCAAGGTACAAATGGCGGTCATAAAATTTGACAAGTGGTGCACGACTCTCGAGGGTTAAGATAAATGCCTCATCGCTCAGGCTCGTTGCGGAACATAAAACTGTCAAGGTTCCTTTTAAAGCTTTCCAGCGATGGTGACATCACAACGTCTTCAGGGGAGGGCATTCCATGGTTTAACCACTCTGACAGAGAAGGAGAACTTGCGCACATCCAGTCTCGCCTGCTGGACACGCAGTTTCAATGGGTGACCTCGAAGATGGGTCGTGGTGGCAAATTCAAAGAAGTCCGAGAATTCCAGGCAACAATCCAATCCCTTCACAATGCGGAATGTCTGCAGGAGATCACCACGCATTTGCCTATAACTCAAAGGGAACAGATTAAGATTCATTAGGCGGGTTGGATATGGCAAGGAGCTTTGACTTCTAACCATTTTGGTGGCTTTCCTCTGGACTCTTTCGAGGCAGTTCTGATCTTGAACTGTCCAGGGTTTCCAGGCGTGCAAAGCATATTCCAAATGTGGCCTAATGAATGTTCCAAAGGTCTTAGCAAAAAGATCTTCATCGAAATCCAAAAAGGCTCGTCTGATGGCATGCAACACCGAAATTGCCCTCTTCGCCACTTTCGAGCAGTGAGACGATGGTTTTAAGGTGGTGGTCATCAGCACACCAAGGTCCTTTGGGTTTCCACGTCTTTTAAGGCTTCACCGTTGAGAAAGTAACTTCTACTTTCGGCAGATCCAGACAGGGTTGCCTAAGCGAAGTATTGTACACTTATCGACGTTGAACCGCAAAAGCCAATGATTCGACCACTCCTCCAACCGAGTTAGGTTGATCTGCAGTTTATCTTCGTCAGCAGGGCTCTGGATTACATTCCAGATTTTTAATGTCGTCGGCAAACATTGCTGCTTCACAGTCGAGATTCCTGACACAATCGTTCACGTATATTAAAAACAGTATTGGCCCTAGTACTGAACCCTGAGGAACCCCACTCTCGACCGCAGCAGACCTTGACCTCTCTTGGCCGATGCACACAACCTGGCGCCGACCCACGAGGAAGTTTTCGATCCACTTGAGGAGGTTACCTCTGATTCCAATTCTTTCTAGCTTGTAAAGCAGTCTCTCGTGCGGCACAGTATCGAAGGCCTTTTGAAAGTCAATGAAGGCAATGTGAACCGCGTGTCTATCTTCAAGTGCTTGGGTCCACCTCTGGATCGAATACAGCAAATTCGTTGTGCATGATCTTCCTTTTCTGAACCCGTGTTGACAGCTTGATAACAAATTATGAGTCTCTAGGAATTTCACCAATTCGCTCTTGATGATCCTTTCCATAATCTTGCCAAGGATGCATGTTAAGCTTATGGGCCTGTAGTTTGTCACTGACGCCCGGCTACCGCTTTTGTACAAGGGAGTTATATGTGCCAGCTTCCAATCGAAAGGAAGTGTTCCGGAGTCAAAGGACTTTTGAAAGAGCACTGACAAAGGTGCGGAAAGTTCATTGGCGAGTTCTTTTCAGAAGCTTTCAACGTCTGGAAGCTACTAGTACAACCAGCAGTCCACTTAAATTGTACTTCTTTCTGGGTCAGCTTGTGAAGCGGACCAGCTATGTGAGCATAGTCTTTGATAAATCTTCTATAGTAAGAAGCCAATCCTAGAAAACTGCGGACTTCAGTTTGTCTTCAGTTTGTATTGGTGAGCTCGGAGATTTGTTATTTTTGCCAATTTGAAAAATCGGCAAGCTGAAGAATACATACAACTCTTCTGACTATTTTGGAGACAAAGATCATATCCCCTCTGTATTGCCTATAGGAGAGAGCGAAAATTTTAAGACTTTCCAGCCACTCCCCATAAGGTAGGCACTCCAATCCGCTATTTTTTATAAAGGTATATTTGCAGGGTTACAGGCATTGCTCTTGATGACCATATTACTGTAAAGTTATCATTGCCTATGAATATTCAACAGACAATTGGGGATATTTAAAAACGTTTTCGAGTCAAATCATAATCTAACTTCAAATGCGTTTTTCACGGTTATGGGCGAAAAATAATTAAAGAAAGGAAAAGCCCGAAAGATTTTTATAAGGCTGTCTTTAAGTGAACATGTTGTGAGAGTCGTCTTTCGTCAAGTATTATGCCATCAAGCCTTATTTGAGAACCAGAAATGCTGTCGGAGGTAACCGTCTCGTCTGGTTACGAGTTCTAAGGTCGTACTACTCCGCTCTCAGGCAGGAATAATGGCCCCGGATAATCCTGAATGTCCAAAGAAGGCTACACCGTAAGTGCCTAGAAAAAGAGGAAATAAATAAATAAATAGTTTTATTGATTTGGCACGGCTTGGGCGCCGTAAAAAGCTAAGAACACAGGAAAACCTTAAACAAACTCCTCTTTTCATTAACCACTTTTGCTTTGGTTTGTTTGCTTAAAAAGCAGTGTTCAAAATGAAGAGTTTGTTTAAAGTAAAAAACCTGTTTTCCAAGGTTCAGAAATAGCAAAATTTGAAGTTAAAACAGCTTTACAGAATGGGGATGAATGTATCAGGTAAGAATGGTTAGATTCAAGACAAGTCTGTTATTGACGTTCGAGAGTATTCATTTGACAGAGGTAGAAACGTCTGCGGTCGATTCGAAGGGATAAGTACTTCCAATCAGATGCGAGCGCAGTCGATTCCGGTGTGGGGTCTGCCGACTAATTAGACTTAGTGTAACGGGCCCGTTTTAGATGCGTAACGAATCCAAATGAACGACGCCCAAGAGAGAACAAGACAGTAGGCAAGGGGAAGAGTTAAGGGATTAGTTGAAGCTAGAAGTTTATATTCTAATAGGGGCTTGGTCCTGTGAGGATCCTTTGGTGGGGATTGGCTGTCCTGGGGTCCTTTGGTGGGGATTGGCTGTCCTGGGGAGGTCTTCGGGAGGTCAGTAGGAGAAGGAAAGGCGATGGCTGGAGAAGCATCAGAGGGCGGTCTCCGGTCCAAAGTGATGAGCCTCAATTCTCCTTGGTATTTATGTCCTATTCTCCAGAAGATTTGATAGGTTAACATAGAATAGACCAATGGGTATGCGTAAATCATACGTTGTAGATCGAAAAGAACCAATAGGGTTAAGAGTTAAGATTTTATGGACTTCCGGGCTGGCGCTAGTAATCTGCTAGTAATCTGGGCTACTAGAGAAAATTGAGAAACTTTGATTCCATCTTTACATTAGTTGACTGATTGCTAAAAAAGGTGAAAAATGATTAGGAACAGGAAGAGTTCAACTGTAAGAAACTCTCAATGCAGTCCTACAGTCTTCATATTTGTATTATATAATATAGTATTTAATTATGTTTGATTTAGTTGTATGAAACAGCTAGTATACCATTCGTTTCATAAAGCTATATCAAAAACTCGGCGTGCGGCTCGTTGCGCATTCGAATTACGTAGAGCATAAATGATGTTAAAACCGGAATAAATATACTACTAACAGACTGAGATAAAAATATAATAAGTTTTGCAGGTTAGTTTTTAAGAAAATTGTTTAACAATCATAAAATTATATATAAAAATAAAGACGCTATCCAAAAACATTCAAAAATGTAAAATTATCATACATTTTTTAATGTTTTAAAAATTGAAAAAAAGCTGCTTGTTAGATAATGGGTATATAAATCATTAAATTGAGAGCCCTTGCGCATAGCCAGCGGATAGGCATTTATGAGTCTTGCATGTCACTAACCACCAGCTATTGCTTGCCCATAACCAGATGATTAAATTGGACACAGTAAGAAAAACTCTGAAACAGCTACAGCCCACTAAATCACCTGGCCCAGATGGTATATCCGCAAAAGTTCTCAATGAACTCACAGAACAGCTGGCCTCTCCGCTCTCCAAATATTTGAAAGTTCGATGGAGGCGGGGGCTCTGCCTACCAAGTGGAAGATAGCCAACATAACCCCCATCTATAAAAGGAGGAGAGGACATCACCAAACAGTTTCCGACCAGTCAGCCTCACAAGTATCTGTTGCAAAATGATGGAGAAGATAATCAAAACGGAACTGATGAGGCATCTTGAAGAGAATAACTTACTTAGTTCATATCAACATGGATTTCGAAGTGGTCGATCCTGCCTCACAAACTTGCTCACATCCATGGAAAGTTGGACAAAATCATTAGAAATGGGTTTGTCAGTCGATGCGGTCTACATTGACTTCAGCTAAGCCTTTGACAGGATTCCACACAAACGTCTGATCTTTAAGCTCCGTCAAATGGGTGTGTCTGGCAACCTACTCAAATGGTTGGCCGACTTTCTCACAGACAGGCGCCAGCGTGTTTGTATCGGAGACACCAAGTCTCACTGGGAAACCGTTCACAGTGGAGTTAGAATTTAGAATTTAGAATTTATATTTGGTTAGCACCGGGAAGGTACTGTCTAAGCAAACATTAGTAACGAAATAAAGTTATGACAATGTGTGCAGATAAAATGTACAAATTCATAAATTGTCCTGCTATGTCAACAGTTAGCAATGTTTTTAAAAATTAATGGTGAACTAGAAAAATAGGCAGTGAAAAAAACTCCTACCATGAAAAATGGAGGCAGAGTTCAATAGGCCTTCATTTTTCGAATAGAAGGTAGGAGAAAAACTGCTTAGGAAAAAATAGTCAGGTGGTAGAATAGGGTAATACTGCAGTAGCATTTCAGAATGAGATAATGAAACGTCGAGGTGATTAGTTCTTGATCACTTAGGCGTATGAAACAAAATCTCACGAAAATGCGTCAATGAACTTAAGTCCTCAGCATCATAGGATCCAGAATTGAATTCTGATGATGGTTAGTATCCAAAGAAACCACAGCATTTAAGACTGTGGACCACCGAATTTGTACGTCCGAATGACGTCATCGTTTGGAGGACGGGTGATATAAGGAGACATTATAGTTCATGGGCGTCTCCAGGTAGCGAAAATATAGTTTCAAGAGGGTTACTCAAATTCCCGATGGTCCTTTCTCCGAGTCATGGGGAAAGCTACTGGGAAAAGATGAGGAAAATAAAAGGTTAATAGAATCAGTGTTAAGATAAATGTGCAGTCTTCGCTTGAATGCAGATAGACTAGTTAACGACCTAATTTCAATTGGCAAGTTATTCCAAAGAAAACTATACCTAGAAGCAAAGAAGAGAGAGCGTTTACACGTGGAGGATGCAGGGGAGGTATAATTAGTTCAGAATTTCTTAGGTTATAAGGAAGACTAACGGGGGTAATGACAGAAAGCTTTGGGAGAGTTGAACTATTATTAAGACCAAAAAGGAGACAAAAGCCTGCTTCAAGTCTCCTGACCCAAAGAAATTTTAGCTTCGTTAGCTGGCATCTTGTTGAGTAGGAAGTAGTTAAAAGAGTCGGATATAGGAGTTTTTTGTGAAATTTTTTTGAACATTTTCAATTTTTGAACGGCTAGATTCGTTCATCAAACCGAAGAAAGGACAGCAAAAATTCAAGAATGGGAAGTACAAACATACGATAAAAGTCTTAATTTAATTTCAGGAAGGTAGAAATTATAAGAAATAAAGCCGCAAATCTGAGCAGCTTTGGCCGTAATTCTATCGGCATGAGGCGAAAGATCTAATTTATTGGTGTAGCTTAAGCCCAAGTCCTTGATGGAGGAACATTCAATCATATGGCAACCTTCAAAGATAAGAGGTTGCGGCAGCCTTACAGGTCCCAAAACTCATGTAGCGACATCTTAGTAGGTGAGAACTCCATTAGCCATGTGGAGCTCCAGGCCGAAAAGAGCGTCTAAGTCTGAATGAATTTGTTCTAGGCACCGTTCGGTTGTAGAGTTAGAGAAGGAATAAATGCATTTGAGTTCCGCAGGGCAGCGTTCTGGGTCCCATTTTTGTTTCTGATATACGTAAATGACTGCCTGGATTGTCTGACATGCGAGAAGGTAATGTTCGCTGACGATTTGAAGTTATGGAACTCGATTGGAAAAACCGGAGGATGCGCGAAAATTACAACAAAAACTTAGATCGCTTGCAAACATGGTGTGATGAGTGGCTGCTGAACCTTAATCTTAACAAATGCCAAATAATCCGACTGCGGTCTAGTTCCAGAAGGCTGATTAGATTTGAATACCAGTACTCCATCAGTGGTCACCAACTCCAGGAGGTAAACATTCTAAAGGACTTGGGTATATGGATAACACCAACTCTCAAACCATCGTCGCACTGTGCGAATATCGCAAAGAAAGCTATGTGTATCTTAGGCGCAATCAGGAGGTCCTTCGTTAATTTTGACGGGGAGCTTTTTGGGCGCGTGTTTGGAACATTTATCCGGCCGATGTTGGAATATTGCGTTCAGGCGTGGTGCCCCTTGGACGAAACATGACTACGCTCTGCTGGAGAAAGTTCAACGGAGGGCAACGAAACTATTCAGCGGATTGGAATGCCTACCCTATGAGGGCCGCCTAGAAAGACTTAAAAATTTTTCCTCTCTTATAGGCAATACAGAGGGGATATGATCTTAGTCTTCAAACTGGTCAGAGGAGTTGATTGTGCTCTTCAGATGGCCAACTTTTTGAATTGGCAAACATGACAAGTCTCCGAGGTCACCAATACAAACTGAAAAGAAATCACGCCAAACTTGAAGTGCGGGCCAACTTCTTTTCCCAACGGGTGATTGACGAATGGAACAAACTGCCAGCCCTCAGTTGTTCAGGCTGAAAGCGTTGAAATGTTTAAAAAGAAGACTTGATGCATTTTTACTTGATGAACATATAATTAGTCGACAGCAATGATTGATATACTAAAAACGACTATCGCCATGTAACATTTGCTTTGTTTTTGCTATCGTCTATCTGTAAATAGGGTTTTCAAAGGCTCTGCCTATCTCCCCTTATATATACTGAATTATACTGAATTATCTCTATGTGCATTGCAGGTCGTCGTAAGATGTTCATAAAAGGACGTCAAATAGCTACTCGTGGGAGCTTCTGGGCTAAAATGGCTATCGCCGCAAAAGTACGTTTGGATTTGCTTGACTTCTAGATGCACATATGGCAGCTCATCGGGAGGACTCAGAATTGAAGTAGCTTTCGCCTATAGTAACCGCCACGTTGTAAAAACGCGTGATTGCCGAAGTTGGCGTTATCAGAGCCCTTTCGGCCCGAATTCTTTGTTAAAGAACTGAGTTGAAAAATGTCCTATATTATTCAAAAATAGATGTGTGGTATTATTTGACAGATGGTGTTTGATTTTTTTATTTTAAAATTCTAGTAGGGTTCAACTATTTCTAATAGAACTTTGGTAGGGCATTCCATATTGTCGCGTATCTTATGGAATAGAAGTTGGATCGTTGGACCTTTTTGAATTTAGGAATTTTTATAATATTCACATTATTTCTAGTGTCTCTTGGGCTGTTTTGATTTGTTAGTATATTCATTCTGAGAATATATTGGTCTTGTGTGATTTTGAATAGAAAAGTGAGACAATTTTGAGTCTTCTGATTCAGACGGGTTGAAGACCATATCTATTGTAAAGTTCCATGTATGAGCCTTGAATGCCATCACATTTGGATAAGGATCTTTTAAAAGCATCGTTGAATGGCTTCTAGTTTCTTTCGGCCGTCTGAGGGCATTATGCCAAAGAAAATTTAGCAGTAATCCAGGAGAGGTAAAACGTACATTTTATATAGTTATGTCTTTAGGGCAGGTGAGGAGAAAAATTTTTACAAATGAATCCGCATAGTCTGGTGGCTTTTGTGATATTTGTTTAACGTGGGAAGGAGCATTTGATAGCTAAGACCTAAGTCTATAATTGATGTTGTCTCGGTTATTTCCTGATTGTTGAAAAATTAAGGGAGGAAGTTTTTGTGGACCAAAAATCAGGAGATGATATTTACTTTGAGAGAATGGCATTTGACATAGAGTACTCAATTAGCTTAGTTTTTTTAAGATCATTTTCATATCGTTCTATGCATACTGGCTACTGTATGCTTTTTATATGCATATGCAAGTTTTAAGTCGGCCGCATATAAAAAAATGTTTTAGCTGACGTTGATATAGTGGGATAAATCGTAAATGTATATAAGAAATAGGAGGGGACCTAGGATAGTCCTCTGAAGTACTCTACATGCTAATATGAGATGGTTCTGAGACCAATTTTGAATTTGTACTACCTGATATCGGTTTTGAAGGTAAGATTTTAGAAAGTCGAGAAGGAGGAGACCCAATCCCATGACTTATTAGCTTCACTAGAAGCCTTTTATGGGGGACTTTATCGAACGCTTTTTAGGTCAGAGTATATCGTAGCTACCGTGTTTCCGTCATCTCTGTTACTTTAAACCTATTCAAGGAAGGTGAGATGGCAGGACTAGCATGACTTTTTAGGTAAGAAAGCCTGTTGAGAGGAAGGTATGAGGTTAGCGTTTGTTATATAGTTTAGCATTTGGTTTCGAAATTATTTTTTTCTAGGATTTTGCTATAACCGCTGTTCGATGAACACCACGATAGCTTTGTGTATCAGATCGGTTCCCGTTTTTAAAGGTTTTTGTAATGCTTGAGTATTTCCAGATTTCTGGATTCAGACCATTCGACTGGAGTTAGGAGTATAGACTAGACAACAGTATCGGAGCATATATCGTATGCTTCAGTATGCAAGGTGGGATTTTATCCGTTCCATAAGAGGTGGAATTAGAACGTTGTCTAATATCTTTTTTGAAGGTTTCTTCGCTAAAACATATCTCACTGAGGGTAAATGCTCTCATGACTGTTGGTTGGGGAATCGGCTCCTCCTTAACTGGACAGTTGGCTGAGAAGTACTTATTGAATAAATTTGCTTTTTGGTTATCGTCATTTATAACTTGTCCTGCGTCATCAATCATGAATTGGTTAGTTGTTGTGGAGTTAAGGGGTGGTGCAATGATCATGGAAGAATTACGAGTAACTTAGGGTCCATCTACCGGAATGAGAGCGTGAAATCGAGGGAGATTTCGGCTAGAATTAACTCGAAACTGGAAGCTCAGACCGGCTTCTACTTATCAAACCCACAGGAATTTAATGTTTGCTAACTTCTATCTACCCGTATATGAGATACTGGATCCAGGAAGAGAAAATAGTCTTCAAGTAAAAACCCTCTGAACCTTTTTTAATCTTACTGCGTTCAGAGGCGTTCATCAGCCCAAAGAGGGACAGCAGTATTCTAGGATAAGAAGAACAAACATACGGTACAGGTTTAACTTTTATTTCCGGAAGGAAGAAATTATGCGATATAAAACCACATATCTGTACAGCATTAGCAGAAATTCGATCTGCATGAGGCGATAATGCTAGTTTATTCGTGTAACTAAGACCTAAGTCTTTTATGGTTGATCGTCCTTAAAGTGTACTATTTTTGAAATACTAGGGCTCCAGGAAGCTTGGTGGGGCCAAAACACATGAAACTACTCTTAGATGGAGAAAAATTCATCTGCTTAGTACAGCTCTAACGTGAGAACATAAGTAGATCAGTGTTGATTTTATCAACGCAACTATTGGCAGTGTCTTTAGAAAAATGAATTAAATGCACTTCTCAGAGTGTGTATTTTGAAAGATTATGGGGCCAGAAACCCTCGCAGTGTCAAAAACACATGAAACTGCACTAAGACGAAAGAAACTACATCTGCCAATTTGAACTCAATTTTTGACAGTGTAGGCAGATC